>WNWK01013149.1:0-56440 GCA_009830355.1 Cherax destructor | reverse complement strand
AGGCAAGTATGTGGGAGGAAAGTCCGCCCCCTAGACCATAGGTAAATAGAGGCGAATACTGAGTTCTAAATGAAAGGAGGGGAGGAGGCAGGCAGGGTAGTGAAGATAGGCCTTGTACAACTTCAAACCAACACTTTTCGTTTAACTAGGTAGATCACTAGCCCAAGCTCAAAATAAGAGTTCCCCAACAATGCAGCTGCGATTCAACTTTATGAGTTGCATGATGAGTTGATCGAGTGAAGTAAGCAGCCCCTGGGATACAAGGCCTAGGACCTCACTCACACACGTCCTCTCCCCTCAAACACTCAGCCAGAACTGTTCTATGGAGAGGGAGCATGGACACTGGGATCGTTCCGCAGCTACTAAAAACAACAGACATAGCCCAGCTCCTCAAAGGGGGCAGTAAAGCAATAGCAAAGAACTACAGACCAATTGCGCTAACGTCCCATATCATAAAAATCTTTGAAAGAGTTCTAAGAAGCAAGATCGCCACCCATCTTGATACCCATCAATTGCACAACCCAGGATAGCATGGGTTTAGAGCAGGCCGCTCCTGTCTGTCCCAACTACTGGACCACTACGACAAGGTCCTGGTGTAATGAAGCAAATCAGCCCCTCAAGCATTATTAATGTAAGGTGTGATAAATATTAGTTGTGAAAATCTCATGACTGTCCTCACTTATATTTCTTGTCTATATCCTTATCTATTTATCATGTGCATAGTTCTGTAACTCAGGGGAAAGAAATAAATGCTGTTAATTAACTCAAGAAATGTATTTGAACTGTGATTATCTTCGCATTCTGTTGCTCTGTTATTGTATGTTCCAATATGTTTTCTCTAAAAGTTTTGTTAATCTGTAATATAGTGTATAACATAATTTTCTGTCTGATTATTTTTCTAGTATTAGTATTCATTGTAATAATTATTGTGAGTAGAAATAAGGTTTATAGAGGCAAGTGACCTTCTTGTGTAGAAATTTGTAAAGAGTTTGTGTACATGAGAGGGAGTTCTATTCAAAACAAGGGAGGGAACACGAGGAAGAATTCCCCTATCCACTCTCACACCTTTGTCAGCTTAAGAAGCCTTTTTCAACTTCTCATATTGATTATACTGCTGCTAACAAGTGAGTTCATAATCTGTGTTGAGGGAGATAAGTAGAGAAGATCAAATATTGTTACAATGCAGTCTTTTTGTGTTATAGCCATTGGAGGAGCAAGCCTCCAGCCAGCATATCTTGTATCACTAAGAAAAGGCCTATTAACTTTGTATACCTTGTAACTTGCCTTATTATGATAGTTAAATGATACCTGTATATTGTATGATTAGAGTAAATTGTAGGAATAATGATAATTTAAGTGTAATGACTAGTATTTTTGACCATGTGATCTACCCCAATACTTATTATTTCTAACCTATATCTTATTCCTAACCTATCTTTTATGCTAATACTCTTTTATTAAATATCTACTACTTATGTTTAACTATGCTTATTTCCTGTAATTTATCTGTCACATGTAACTTGACTTAATCTAGCTTACCTGTGTATTTGCTACCTTGTACCACTATTTTATTTTCCTCTATCTTAATTCATACTAGCCTATGCTTCATGTTTATTCTGTGTATACATATATGTTCATTCTTTTGTGTCTTATAATTGTGTTAAGTTACACTGTTTGCTCACTGTATTTCAGCTGTCTTATTTTTATGTAAAATCTTGAATTATTTTTGATATGCCATTTTTTATTGTTTTGATAATTTGTTAATTATGTTCCTTTCTTATATTCTTTTGCAAGATCTATATTTTGTTTGTAGAAGTTCTTGCTTGTGTATTTTGTGACTAAACCTGAAAATGTTTTAGGGTTTAGCAGCAACCAGGCACCCCCAAAGAGATGCCTCAAGAGTAGGAGCAGGCTTGGGGTTAGCAACCAGGCACCCCCCAAAGATATGCCTCTAAAGTAGGAGAGATCCACCAGAGACACTGATGAGAGGAGAGTGCTAGAGAGACCTTTAACACTATAGTCCTGGAGGATCAGACCAGACTTGTAATCTGGGATTTGGAAGGTCTCAGGAGTATTCCAAAGCAGGAATGGATCAAGGCACTTAAACTTCAGTATGGAAAGCAATGGAGTTCCTTGGGAACTATGTGGGGAGGTAGTTTTAACATCAGTAAGCCGGGCATACTATAATAATTATGTGCTACTATAAATGTTTCTTCTTTGGTATAAACAATTTCAGATACACTTGTAATGTGTTTATTGAATTGTAAGTGGTTATATCTGGGTATGTTTTACTTCCCCCTTTGAGCCATGTATAAATAACCTATTGATGTTATCATTTTTCTGTGGAGAGTCAAGCCCCTGATAAGGTGCCTACTGCTCGTGTTTTTCAGGCCATGCTACCCTAAGAGCCAGTACTTATCAGGACCCCCTATCTTATTATAACTACCCTGTACTACTTATCACTGGGTTTTCTCCTGCTCTAACCCAAACTCCATGTTTTCCTCCCTTCTCCTATGACTATCGTTTCTTTTATCCCTTCCACTATTAAAAGAGCAGGTGGTGGCAGCATACTCCCAAGAGAATAGACCGCTACCGTCTATTCTCTCATATTCTAGTAATGTTCCCTTTTATTTGATCTCTATATTCCCATATTTTTTTTGTATCCACTCCAAGTCTCTACCTGAGGGAATAGACAATATGGCATCGTCTGGTGCTTTGTCGACCCCAGGGTGGGGCTGGGGTGGTAGCTGCATTTCACTGGATGCTCTAGAAGATAAACAGAATGCAGATGTTATATACACAGATTTTGCAAAAGCCTTTGACAAGTGTGACCATGGTGTAATAGCACACAAAATGCGTGATAAAGGAATAACAGGAAAAGTTGGTAGATGGATCTATAATTTCCTAACATGTAGAACACAAAGAGTAGTAGTCAACAGAGTAAAGTCTGAGGCAGCTAATGTGAAAAGCTCTGTTCCACAAGGCACAGTACTTGCTCCCATCCTATTCCTCATCCTCATATCAGACATTGACAGGGATATAAGCCACAGTGCTGTGTCTTCCTTTGCAGATGACACCCGAATCTGTATGACAGTGTCCACCGTTGAAGACACTGCAAGACTCCAAGCAGACATAAACCAAATCTTTAAATGGGCTGCAGAAAACAATATGAAGTTCAATGATGAGAAATTTCAATTACTCAGATACGGAAAACGTGAAGAAATTAAAATCTCATCGGAGTACAAAACTAATTCCAACCACACAATAGAGCGAAAAACTAATGTCAAAGACCTGGGAGTGATCATGTCAGAGGATCTCATCTTCAAGGACCATAACAAAGTAACAATTGCATCTGCTCGAAAAATGACAGGATGGATAATGAGAACCTTCAAAACCAGGGATGCCAAGCCCATGTTGACACTTTACAGATCGCTTGTTCTATCTAGGCTGGAATATTGCTGCACACTAACTGCACCTTTCAAGGCGGGTGAAATTGCTGACCTTGAAAATGTGCAGAGAACATTCACCGCACGCATAAGTGCGATAAACCACCTCAACTACTGGGAACGCTTGAAGTTCCTAAACCTGTACTCTCTAGAACGCAGGCGGGAGAAATACATTATTATATACACATGGAAAATTCTCGAGGGCTTAGTACCAAACTTGCACACAAAAATCACTCCCTACGAAAGCAAAAGACTCGGCAGGCGATGCAACATTCCCCCAATGAAGAGCAGGGGTGCCACTAGCACGTTGAGGGACAACACAATAAGTGTCAGGGGCCCAAGATTGTTTAACTACCTCCCAGCATACATCAGGGGGATTACCAACAAACCCCTGGCTGTCTTCAAGCAGGCACTGGACAGGCACCTAAAGTCGGTACCTGACCAGCCAGGCTGTGGTTCGTACGTTGGACTGCGTGCGGCCAGCAGTAACAGCCTGGTTGAGCAGGCTCTGGTCCAACATGACGCCTGGTCACAAACCGGGCCGTGGGGGCGTTGACCCCTGGAATTCTCTCCAGGTAGACATGAGAGGGATTCGATTCAAAACAAGGGAGGGAACACGAGGAAGAGTTCCCATGATCACTCTCACTCCTTTTTCAACTTCTCATATTGATTATACTGCTGCTACCAAGTGAGTTCATAATCTGTGTTGAGGGAGATAAGTAGAGATGCTCAAGTATTGTTAAAATGCAGTCTTTTTGTGTTATAGCCACTGAAGGGAGGAACAAGCCTCCAGCCGGCATATCTTGTATCACTCTAAGAAAGGGCTATTAACTGTTTATTACTTATAACTTGTCTTATTATGATAGCTAAATGATACCTGTATATTGTATGATTAGAGTAAATTGTAAGAATAATGATAATTTAAGGTGTAATGACTGTTATTTTTGACCATGTGATCTACCACTGTACTTCTTATTTCTAACCAAAACTTCCCTAACCTATCTTTTATCATAATACTCTTTTATTTAATATCTACTACTTATGTTTAACTATGTGTATTTCCTGTAATTTATCTGTCACATGTAACTTAACTTAACCTAGCTTACCTGTGTTTTGCTATCCTGTACCACAATTTTATTTTCCTGTTTTAATTCATACTAGCGTAAGTTTCATGTTATTGTGTGCATACATATATGTTCATTCTTTTGTGTCTTATAATTGTGTTAAGCTATACTGTTTGTTTACTGTATTTCAGCTGTCTTATGTTTATGTAAAATCTTTAATTATTTTTTATATGCCATTTTTTATTATTTTGATAATTTGTTAATTATGTTCCTTTCTTATATTTTTTTGCAAGATCTTTATTTTGTTTTGTAGAAGTTCTTGCTTGTGTATTTTGTGACTAAACCTGAATAATTCTTATAGGGTTTAGCAGCAACCAGGCACCCCATCCTTCCCAAAGAGATGCCTCAAGAGTAGGAGAAGGCTAAGGGTTAGCAACCAGACACCCCCCAAAGATATGCCTCCAAAGTAGGAGAGATCCACCAGAGATACTGAGGAGAGGATAGTGCTAGAGAGACCTTGAACAGACCAGGCTTGTAATCTGGGATTTGGAAGGTCTCAGGAGCATCCCAAAGCAGGAATGGATCAAGGCATTTAAACTTCAGTATGGAAAGCAATGGAGTTCCTTGGGAACTATGTGGGGAGGTAGTTTTAACATCAGTAAGCCAGGCGTGCTATAATAATTAAGTATGTGCTACTTTAAATTTTTCTTCTTTGGTATAAACAATTTCAGATACACTTGTAATATGTTTATTAAATTGTAAGTGGTTATATTTGGGTATGTTTTACTTCCCCCTTTGAGCCATGTATACAAGGTCCATGTGTCAGGAACTAAATTTAATAACCTATTGATGTTATAATTTTTCTGTGGAGAGTCAAGCCTCTGATAAGGTGCCTACTGCTCGTGTTTTCAGGCCATGCTACCCTAAGAGCCAGTACTTATCAGTACCCCTATCTTGTTATAACTATCCTGTATTATTTCTCACTGGGTTTTCTCCTGCTCTAACCCAAACTCCTTGTTTTCCTCCCTTCTCCTATGACTATCGTTTCTTTTATCCCTTCCACTATTAAAAGAGCAGGTGGTGGCAGCATACTCCCAAGAGGATAGACCGCTACCGTCTATTCTCTCATATTCTAGTAATATCCCCATGTTATTTTTTTTCATATTCTCATATTTTTTTGTCCACTCCGAGTCTCTACCTGAGGTAACAGACAATATGGCATCGTCTGGTGTTCTGTCGACCCCAGGGTGGGACTGGGGTGGAAGTTGCCGCATTTCATCTGGACTTCTGTTGCTTACACTTCTTGATATAAATCCCAGTAATCTATTTACCTTATTACGTACGCTTATGCACTGCTCTCTTGGTTTAAGGTTGCTGCTTACCATAACCCCCAAGTCCTTTTTGCAATCTGAATAGCTAAGTTCTACATTATTTAACTTATAAGTGCTTGGGTTATGGACACTGCCTAGCTTCAGAACCTTGCATTTATTCACACTGAACTGCATCTGTCACTTTTTTGACCATAAATTAAGTTTGTCTAAATCCTCCTGAAGTTCCCTGACAACTCCGTTTGAATCAATTACCCTACCTATCTTCGTGTCGTTGGCGAATTTGCTCATATCATTAGTAATTCCCTCGTCAAGGTCATTGATATATATTATAAACAACAACAGGCCTAAGACTGATCCCTGTGGAACGCCACTTGCTACAGATCCCCATTCGGATTTAAACCCATTTATGCACACTCTCTGCTTCCTATTGGTGAGCCATGACTCGATCCATGACAGCACTTTTTCCCCAATGCCATGAGCTGCCACTTTCTTTAACAATCCTAATGGCACTAAGCTTGACTCTATCATCATTACTGATTCTATGTCATCACTGAAGGCTCTTGACTCATATAATGACTCTAACAGCATGCTCATTGGAGAAGCCAGGTATATATACTAAAAAATCCGGGACAAAGGAATTAATGTACAATTGCTATGGATTCCATCACACATTGGATTACTCCTTCATGATAAAGTTGATATGTTAGCCAAAAAGAGTACCCAGAAGGAGAATGTAGAATATAACTTTGGTATATCTGTGTCTAGCATTAGGAATAATATTAGGAGAGAAATAAATAATGAAAATGATTGCTATAGGAATGCAGTTAGAAGCCTGAGTAGATCTATAACCCACTATGATAACATGAACATAGATAAGTATGTTTATGGAGCAACTTGCAATGTGAACAGACTGACTGATGTTGTGAATGAATGGTTCAGAGAACCGACGAGTTGGTAAATTAGACACATATGCAACACTTGGGTATCTTTATTGAGGAAACGTTTCGCCACACAGTGGCTTCATCAGTCCATACAAAGGAGAATCGTGAAGAACAGGAGGAGTGTGAGGTTGTCAGTCCCTCAATCTTGAGTCGATGTTGTCAGTCCATCAATCTTGAATAGAATAACAGCATATGAGCGGAGGAAGCTTATATACTGAAGACAGGAGAGGTGCAGCAGTCGTAGGAGGTGTCACATTTGTTCAATGTGGAAGTAGGTCGTGCCCAAGGAATAGGCAAGCAAAGAAATCCCTGTATTAAGATACCAAGATGTTGCAGTGTCAGACAGGATGTGAATGAATGGTTCAGAGAACCGACGAGTTGGTAAATTAGACACATATGCAACACTTGGGTATCTTTATTGAGGAAACGTTTCGCCACACAGTGGCTTCATCAGTCCATACAAAGGAGAATCGTGAAGAACAGGAGGAGTGTGAGGTTGTCAGTCCCTCAATCTTGAGTCGATGTTGTCAGTCCATCAATCTTGAATAGAATAACAGCATATGAGCGGAGGAAGCTTATATACTGAAGACAGGAGAGGTGCAGCAGTCGTAGGAGGTGTCACATTTGTTCAATGTGGAAGTAGGTCGTGCCCAAGGAATAGGCAAGCAAAGAAATCCCTGTATTAAGATACCAAGATGTTGCAGTGTCAGACAGGATGTGAATGAATGGTTCATAGAACCGACGAGTTGGTAAATTAGACACATATGCAACACTTGGGTATCTTTATTGAGGAAACGTTTCGCCACACAGTGGCTTCATCAGTCCATACAAAGGAGAATCGTGAAGAACAGGAGGAGTGTGAGGTTGTCAGTCCCTCAATCTTGAGTCGATGTTGTCAGTCCATCAATCTTGAATAGAATAACAGCATATGAGCGGAGGAAGCTTATATACTGAAGACAGGAGAGGTGCAGCAGTCGTAGGAGGTGTCACATTTGTTCAATGTGGAAGTAGGTCGTGCCCAAGGAATAGGCAAGCAAAGAAATCCCTTTATTAAGATACCAAGATGTTGCAGTGTCAGACAGGATGTGAATGAATGGTTCAGAGAACCGACGAGTTGGTAAATTAGACACATATGCAACACTTGGGTATCTTTATTGAGGAAACGTTTCGCCACACAGTGGCTTCATCAGTCCATACAAAGGAGAATCGTGAAGAACAGGAGGAGTGTGAGGTTGTCAGTCCCTCAATCTTGAGTCGATGTTGTCAGTCCATCAATCTTGAATAGAATACCAGCATATGAGCGGAGGAAGCTATATACTGTAGACAGGAGAGGTGCAGTAGTTGTAGGAGGTGTCACATTTGTTCAATGTGGAAGTAGGTCGTGCCCAAGGAATAGGCAAGCGAAGAAATCCCTGTATTAAGATACCAAGTTGTTGCAGTGTCAGACAGGATGTGAATGAATGGTTCAGAGAACCGGAGTTGTAAATAGACACATATGCAACTTGGGTATCTTTATTGAGAAACGTTTCGCCACTGTGTGGCGAACGTTTCCTCAATAAAGATACCAAGTGTTCATATGTGTCTAATTACCAACTCGTCGGTTCTCTGAACCATTCATTCACAAAAATGTTAGATAATGGTTCACAGAGTTCCATTTTGCATTCCTTAAGAACCCTTGCAAAAAGCTCATCAGGACCTGGCGATTTATTTTGTTTCAGTCGGTCTAGTTGCTTCATAACCATTTCGCTAGTGACTGTGATATTACATAATTTATCTTCTTCTGGGCCTCTGTAAAAATTAATTACTGGGATATTATTAGTGTTTTCCTGTGTGAAAACCGAGAGAAAATAATTATTAAAAATAGAGCACATATCATTCTCCTTGTCAGTAAGATGCCCAGAGTTATTTTTAAGGGGACCTATCTTATCCCTAACTTTTGTTCTATAAACCTGGAAAAAACTTTTTGGGTTAGTTTTTTAATCCCTAGCAACTTTAATTTCATAGTCCCGTTTAGCTTTTCTCATCCCCTTTTTAACGTCCCTCTTAATGTCAGTATACTGACATTAAGAGGGCACCTGGTGATGGACCAGGTGCTTCGGCTCCCTCAGTGCCCTGGTGATGGACCAGGTGCTTCGGCTCCTTTTATACCTTGGTGATGGACCATGCGCTTCAGCTCCTTCAACGCCCTGGTGATGGATCGTGTTTCGGCTCATTCAGTGCCCTAGTGATGGACCAGGTGCTTCAGCTCCTTTGGTGCTTTTGTGGTGGACCACGTGCTTCAGCTCCTTCAGTACCCTATTTTATAGTGCCCTGATTATCAAAGCATATTCCATGGAGTAAATGGGTTGGGTAGGAGTTTTTGTTTGTGGGATTGGCTTTGGGTTTTAGGGGGACTTACCTAGTGTGGACCAGTTGGCTTGCTGCATTGTTCCTTATTTTTGTGTTGTTGTTTGTTATGGGGTATTATGGACTTGTTATGGGGGCTATGGAACCCAGCATGTATTGTTGTAATTAAATAACATGAATACCTAATTATATTGAATTAATCAGAAGTACTGCTTGGGGAAGTTTAAAAGGCTTGGCCATCCTTAAAAACTTAAGAAGCTGGATTAAACTGATTTTCTCAATATAATAGGTTATAAAAATAAATGCACATTTTTTATAAGTACTAGTTATAAGTTGCATGTCTCATTGTAATAACATAAGATATATTGAGAGTACATGGAGGATGTGCAAAGTGGTTTTTTTGTTTGTTTATGTTTTGAGGGGGAGGAGCTTAGAGAGACTCCTGTTTCCCACAATCCCTTGTCCTGGAGAGAACATGGCTGCAGTGAGCTGGTATTGTTAATGCTGACCTTAACTTGGTTTCTGGGCTGAATGAGTGCCCAAAATGTAATGGGGAGTGTTGTAGATCGATGTTACCATGATATTCTGTGATCTTCAGTGTATCAAGACACTGGAGGGTTAAAGAATCTTAAGAAAAAGAGAGTTAAAGGTGGCAGCTGAGCCATGTGCTTTTGGGGGAGGCTGGTTATATGTTTAGGAGTGGAGACCTGTACATTATATGTATATAATACCTTAATATAGCACTATTTTTATAATGTTGGTTTAAATAACCTTTTGAGAGGAAAGTGAAAGGACCAATAAGTTTTCAGATGCAGCAGCTAAGCATGAGTATCTTTTAGCCTATAAAAATCCTCCTTTTACCCTAAGACCTTTTAAGTAAATACCCTATGCTAGTACATGTAGAACCTTGATGATAAATAAGGGGAAAATAACATAACATTGTGAGTGAGGGGGGTTGGATTTGAACGGGACTTGCACAATGGTTGGGGGAAGAAGTGTTGTCGGGACTTGTTGCTTGGGTGGCGATGGGGATGGGTTGGACAAATACTTTTATTGGTGGGTTGCTTTTAACATGGACTTGCCAAGTATGGGCCAGTAGGCCTGTTGCAGTGTTCCTCCTTTCTTATGTTCTTATGTAGTACACCTGGTCCATCACCAGGGCACTGAACGAGTCGAAGTACCTGGTCCATCACCAGGGCACTGAATGAGCCGAAGTACCTGGTCCATCACCAGGCCGTTAAAAGAGCAGAATCACCTGGTCCAACACCAGGGAACTGAGGGAGCCGAAGCACCTGGTCCATCACCAGGACACTGAACATAAGAACATAAGAAAGGAGGAACACTGCAGCAGGCCTGTTGGCCCATACTAGGCAGGTGCTTCACAATCTGTCCCACTAACAGAATATTTGCTCAACCCAATTTTCAATGCTACCCAAGAAATAAGCTTTGATAATTCTATTTACTCATGTGCGAGTCCCACTCAAATCCAACCCCTCTCACTCATGAATTTATCCAACCTAAATTTGAAACTACCCAAGGTCCTAGCTTCAATAAGCCTACTAGGCAGACTGTTCCACTCATCAACTACCCTATTTCCAAACCAATACTTTCCTATATGTCCTCTCTTGAGCTACTCTACCAGCAGCTGAAGGAAGAACTGAGGGTAGCTAAGCTTGAGATACAGCGACTGACTGAGGAAAACAAGAGGATTATAATAATAATAATAATAATAATAATAATAATAATTTTTATTTCTATGCATGTTACAAGTGTACAATGTTATTGGTAGTTACAATTATAAAACAATTATAAAACTGTAATGCAAGGAGAGCCACTGGCATGCCATGGCATTAGGGGCAGTTTATTCTAGAGACTTATTCGTAGTAATCCTCCTGTTGAGAATCCTCAAGCCAAGAAAGGAACCTGGACAGTGGCTGGAATGCATGGGACAAAGTAAAGGATCAAGAGGACAGATGGAAAGGTAGAATCAACGAAGAACCAGGAACCTGTTGTGGAAACATCGAACCGATTCTCCTTGTTACCCGATGAATGTGAGTCGACTACTGGGAACATCACGACGAACGACATGGGCCTGTTGGCCCATACTGGGCGGGTCCTTCACATTCCGTCCCACCAGCGGAGCACTTGTTCGGCCCGACTTTCGGTGCTGCCCAAGAAATAAGATTTGATAATTTTATTTACTCATGTGCGATTCCCACTCAAATCCAACCCCTCTCACGGCATTGGAGGAAAAGTGTTTTCATGGATCGAGTCATGGCTCACCAATAGGAAGCAGAGGGTGTGCATTAATGGGGTTAAATCTGAGTGGGGATCTGTAACAAGTGGCGTTCCACAGGGATCGGTTTTGGGCCCGTTGTTGTTTATAATATGTATGGGTGACCTTGGCGAGGGAGTTACTGGTGATATGGGCAAGTTCGCTGATGGCGCGGGGATGGGTGGGATGGTCGATTCAGACGTAGATGTCACGGAACTTCAGGAGGATTTAGACAAACTCAATTCCTGGTCAGAGGGGTGGCAGGTGCAGTTCGGTGTGGATGGGTGCAGGGTTCTGGAGCTCGGGAGTGTTCATGGCCCTGGCACCTACCAGCTTGATAATGTTGAACATCAGTAAATAGAATTATCAAAGATTGGGTAGCGTTTATTCTGTTAGTGGGTTGGATTTGTGAAGGACCTGCCTTGTATGGGCCAACAGGCCTATTGCAGTGTTCCTCCTTTCTTATGTTCTTATGTTCGGCCGTACGGAGTGCGAAGAGGATCTGGGGGTTGTGGTGAGCAGCAACCTCGGACCAATATCTAACATTTTTAATTTATCTCTTCAAACAGGTGTAGTGTCTGATATGTGGAAGATGGCTAATGTAATTCCTATTTTTAAAGCAGGGGACAAGTCACTACCGTCAAACTACCGCCCAATAAGCCTGACCTCAATTGTAGGCAAATTACTAGAGTCAATTATAGCTGATATTATTAGAAGCCATCTAGATAACCATAATTTGATTAATGATACCCAGCATGGATTCACGAGGGGCCGTTCCTGCCTATCTAATTTATTAACCTTCTTCAGTAAAGCTTTTGAGGCTGTTGATCACGATAAAGAATTCGATATTGTTTATTTAGACTTTAGTAAGGCTTTTGATAGAGTACCGCACCAGAGACTGTTAAAGAAAGTGGCAGCTCATGGCATTGGGGGAAAAGTGCTGTCATGGATCGAGTCATGGCTCACCAATAGGAAGCAGAGAGTGTGCATAAATGGGGTTAAATCCGAATGGGGACTTGTAACAAGTGGTGTTCCACAGGGATCAGTCTTAGGTCCATTGTTATTTATAATATATATCAATGACCTTGATGAGGGAATTACTAGTGATATGAGCAAATTCGCCGACGACACGAAGATAGGTAGGATAATTGATTCAAACATAGATGTCATAGAACTTCAGGAAGATTTAGACAAACTTAATTCGTGGTCAGAAAAGTGGCAGATGCAGTTCAATGTAGATAAATGCAAGGTTCTGAAGCTCGGGAGTGTCCATAACCCAAGCACTTATAAGTTAAATAACGTAGAACTTAGCCATACAGATTCGAGAAGGACTTGGGGGTGATGGTAAGCAGCAACCTTAAACCAAGACAGCAATGCCTAAGCGTACGTAATAAGGCAAATAGATTACTGGGATTTATATCAAGAAGTGTTAGCAACAGAAGTCCAGAGGTTATATTACAGCTTTATACATCATTAGTAAGGCCTCGCCTAGATTACGCAGCTCAGTTCTGGTCTCCATATTACAGAATGGACATAAATTCGTTAGAAAACATTCAGCGTAGAATGACTAAATTAATACATAGCATTAGAAATCTTCCTTACGAAGAAAGATTGAAGACCCTAAAATTACATTCACTTGTAAGACGTAGAATGAGGGAGACATGATCGAGTCATGGCTCACCAATAGGAAGCAGAGGGGTGTGCATTAATGGGGTTAAATCTGAGTGGGGATCTGTAACAAGTGGCGTTCCACAGGGATCGGTTTTGGGCCCGTTGTTGTTTATAATATATATAAATGACCTTGACGAGGGAATTTCTAGTGATATGAGCAAATTCGCTGATGACACGAAGATAGGTAGGATAATCGATTCAGACGTAGATGTCAGTGAACTACAGGAGGATTTAGACAAACTCAATTCCTGGTCAGAAAAATGGCAGGTGCAGTTCAATGTAGATAAATGCAAAGTTCTAAAGCTCGGGAGTGTCCATAACCCAAGCACTTATAAGTTAAATAACGTAGAACTTAGCCATACAGATTGAGAAGGACTTGGGGGTGATGGTAAGCAGCAACCTTAAACCAAGACAGCAATGCCTAAGCGTACGTAATAAGGCAAATAGATTACTGGGATTTATATCAAGAAGTGTTAGCAACAGAAGTCCAGAGGTTATATTACAGCTTTATACATCATTAGTAAGGCCTCACCTAGATTACGCAGCTCAGTTCTGGTCTCCATATTACAGAATGGACATAAATTTGTTAGAAAACATTCAGCGTAGAATGACTAAATTAATACATAGCATTAGAAATCTTCCTTACGAAGAAAGATTGAAGACCCTTAAATTACATTCACTTGTAAGACGTAGAATGAGGGAAGACATGATCGAGGTATACAAGTGGAAAATGGGTATTAACAAAGGGGATATAAATAAGGTCTTGAGGGTATCTCTCCAAGAGAACCCGCAATAATGGATTCAAGTTAGATAAGTTTAGATTTAGAAAGGATATAGGAAAGTATTGGTTTGGAAATAGGGTAGTTGATGAGTGGAACAGTCTGCCTAGTAGGGTTATTGAAGCTAGGACCTTGGGTAGTTTTAAATTTAGGTTGGATAAATTCATGAGTGAGAGGGGTTGGATTTGAGTGGGAATTGCACATGAGTAAATAAAATTATCAAATCTTATTTCTTGGGTAGCATTGAAAGTTGGGTTGAACAAGTGTTCTGTTGGTGGGATGGAATGTGAAGGACCTGCCTAGTATGGGCCAACAGGCCTGCTGCAGTGTTCCTCCTTTCTTATGTTCTTATGTTTCTTATGTTCTTATGTATACAAGTGGATAATGGGTATTAACAAAGGGGATATAAATAAGGTCTTGAGGATATCTCTCCAAGAGAGAACCCGCAATAATGGATTCAAGTTAGATAAGTTTAGATTTAGAAAGGATATAGGAAAGTATTGGTTTGGAAATAGGGTAGTTGATGAGTGGAACAGTCTGCCTAGTAGGGTTATTGAAGCTAGGACCTTGGGTAGTTTCAAATTTAGGTTGGATAAATTCATGAGTGAGAGGGGTTGGATTTGAGTGGGACTCGCGCATGAGTGGGTAGAATTGTCAAAGCTTATTTCTTGGGTAGCATTGAAAATTGGGTTGAGCAAATATTCTGTTAGTGGGACGGATTGTGAAGGACCTGCCTAGTATGGGCCAACAGGCCTGCTGCAGTGTTCCTCCTTTCTTATGTTCTTATGTTCTTATAGCATTGGAAATCTTACGTGTGAGGAGAGATTGAGGACCCTTGGATTGCATTCACTTGTGGGACAAGGAATGGGGGGGGACATGATCGAGGTATATAGGTGGAAGATGGGTATTAATAAGGGGGATGTGGATGGGGTCTTGAGGATGTCTCTCCAAGAGAGAGCCCGCAATGGTGGATTCAGGTTGGATGGGTTTGGATTTGGGAGGGATGTGGGAGGGTGTTGGTTTGGAGGTGGGGTGGTTGATGAGTGGAGCAGTCTGCCTGGTAGGGTCGTTGAAGCTATGACCTTGGGTAGTTTCAAATTTAGGTTGGATAAATTCATGAGTGAGAGGGGTTGGATTTGAATGGGACTCGCACTTGAGTTAATAGAATCTTCAAAGCTTATTTCTTGGGTAGAATTGAAAATTAGGTTGGGCAATTATTCTGTTAGTGGGATGGATTGTGAAGGATCTGCCTAGTATGGGCCAACAGGCCTGCTGCAGTGTTCCTCCTTTCTTATGTTCTTATGTTGTTCTTGTTGGGGATAGTCAGATTAGGTACATGGATAGGGCCTTCTGCTTGAAAGATAGAAGTAGGAGACAGAGGGTTTGTTTTCCTGGGGCTGGGATGGAGCATATTGTTAGCCGTCTGGACGATATCATGAGAGGTAAGAGGAGCAATCCTATTATCTGTCTCAGTGCTGGAGGCAACGATGTTGGCAGACATAGGAGTGAGGACCTGACTAGCAGGTTTAGGTCAGCAATAGACATAATTAGGAAGAAGGGTGGGAACCTTGTCATATGTGGTATTTTGCCAAGGAGAGGAGTTGGAGATGAATGGCTGTCCAGGGCAATTGGTGTCAATTGCTGGCTGGACAAATACTGTAAGGAAAATGCAGTAACATTCATTGACAACTGGGACCTCTTCTATGGTAGAAATGACATGTATGCCAGGGATGGGGTTCACTTATCCAGGTCTGGGGTGGGGGCACTGGCAACTGCAGTGGAGGGAGCTGTTAGGGCTTTAAACTAGAAAAAGTTAGTGGTATGGGTTTTGGGGGAAAAACAGTGAAATCCCAGTGTATTAATATTATGAGTTCTAGGGGAACTAGTAATGGACAGAATAAGGTTGATACTGGAAAGCCAGTGGCACTAGGTGACAAGGTCAGTAATAGGTATAGTGGAAAAACAGAAATGAGCAGGAAGGGTAAAGTGAAAGTAGGGTCTTTAAATGTCGTAGTGCTAGGAATAAGATTGACGAGTTGAGATTAGTTGCTAAAGCGTGTAATATTGATGTTTTTGCAATAACCGAGACATGGTTTAATATGAAAAATCGGGACATGCCTGCTGAATGTCACATCCAGGGTTTTAAATTGTTCCAAGTAGACAGAAGTATCGGGAAGGGGGGTGGTGTGGCACTCTATGTCCGTGACATTTAAATTGTTGCATAAAAGTGGGTATAAAGTCTGAAATAATGCATACAGAGTCTGTCTGGATAGAATTTTCAGAGGGGTGTGAAAAATTGATTTTAGGCGTGATATACCGTCCTCCAAACTTAGATAGGGAACAAGGGAGACTACTTTGGGAGGAAATTGTTAAGGCCACAAGGCATGATAACGTAGTACAGTCATCCCTTGGTTTTCAATTGTAATTCGTTCCAGATGGATCAGCTAAAACCAAAATCAGTGAAAACCAAAACTATTTTCCCCATAAGAAATAATGGAAATTCAATTAATCCGTTCCAGAAACCCAGAAGTTTGGAAAAAAAAAATTGGGGGCCTTAAAGATAGATTTACATGCACAAATGAATGAACTCTTTGTGGCACTTACCTTTATTGAAGTGTGATGTTGCTGGAAGGAAGAGAGGGAGGAGGGGAGAGGGAAGAGACACTATTTTTTGGAAGGTGAAACCCCTTCCATAAGGAATTCAGGTACCAAGTCCTTATCCGGGGTCACTTCCCTGCATGCCTGCTACACTCCCTCCCTGCCTGCTACACTCCCTCCATGCCTGCTACACTCCCTCCCTGCCTGCTACACTCCCTCCCTGCCTGCTACACTCCCTCCCTGCCTGCTACACTCCCTGCATACCTGCTACACTCCCTGCATACCTGTTACACTCCCTGCATACATGCTATACTCCCTGCATACATGCTACACTCCCTGCATACTTGCTACACTCCCTGCATACATGCTACACTCCCTGCATACATGTTACACTCCCTGCATACATGCTATACTCCCTGCATACATGCTACACTCCCTGCATGCATGCTACATTCCCTGCATGCCTGCTACACTCTTAAACTCCATCGTGTTTCTCACTTTCTTTACCAAAGGACTGGAACTAGGAGCTTTCTTTGGGCCCATGGTAGCATATTTAGCAGTCACACACAATAATCAAGGGCCAAAAACAATGAATTGTTAATAAATGTTTTGTAGGATCTCCTGGGATGATGTTCACTCAAGCATAAACAATGCTAGACTGCGTTAAAATGTGCGTGGGTAGCGGGCTTACGGCCTTTGTATGTGTGCGGCACTGGTGGACAGCTCCCATACGATCGGTGAAAACTGAGACAATCGTTGAAAACTGAGACAATCGTTGAAAACCGAGACAATTTTTCTGCGAAAAAAGTCAGCTAAAACCAAAATCGGTGAAAACTGAGACAATTGAAAACCAAGGGATGACTGTAATTCTAGGGGACTTTAACTTTAAGTCAAATTGATTGGAATTTCTTGACAGGGAATTTAGAATCTAATGACTTTTTAGTAGTAGTTCAGGATTGGTTTTTGAAGCAGTTTGTGACAGAACCTACGAGGGAAAATAACCTACTTGACTTGGTTCTTGCAAACAAGGAAACCCTTGTTATTAATTTAGAAATTACAGAGGAACTCAGCACAAGCGACCACAAATCAATTACCTTTAACATTGAATGGATGTATGACAGTAGGGATAATTCAGTAACGGTCCCAGACTTTCGCTTAGCAGATTACAATGGGCTTAGAGAACATTTATCATCTGTGGACTGGGGTAACGAAGAGAGCTATCAATATGACAGCTTTCTTAATACTATACAGCCATTTATCCCATATAAAGAAATTAGATCAAGTAGAAATGACCCAAAATGAATAAATAATAGGCTCAAATATCTTTTAGGGCAGAAGAAAAAAATTTATAGGCGCATAAAAAGAGGTGAGGATCATCTTATAAATCAGTATACTGACATTAAGAGGGACGTTAAAAAGGGGATAAGAAAAGCTAAACGGGATTATGAAATTAAAGTTGCTAGGGATTCAAAAACTAACCCAAAAAGGTTTTTTCATGTTTATAGAACAAAAGTTAGAGATGGAAAAATAAACACATAAGCAGTATAATGTGATCCTTTATTGACAACGTTTCGCCCACGCAGTGGGCTTTATTGAGTCACAGACAGATCTACCTGGAAAATGAGTAACATGAATATATATAGGGTATAGTCAGGTGGAGAATGCTGGGTCAGGTGGAGAAAGCTGCATGTGACAAGAGATACATAGTCCTTCCCACCAACTCCATTTCCAAACACGTTTCCAACATTTTTTCTAAGACCTCATTCCGAGTATCCACCTCCACATCCACCACCATCAAGGACATTACCAGTAACAGACAGGAAAAACTTCAATCCACGGCAGGGGTATACACAATCCCTTGTAATGGCTGCAGCAAATTATACGTTGGCGAAACATCCAGAGACCTCCAAACACGCATTTCAGAACACCAGTACGCAGGCAGATCTGACGACTCAAGAAATGCCTGTGTTCAACACCGAAATTTACACAACCATTTAATCAACTACAGAAACGCAAGACTCATCGCCAGAGAAGACAACACGCAATACCGAAGAATCCTGGAATCATCACTTATCTGTATATCCAACAACTTCAACCAGAACAACGGCTTCTACAACATAGCTGAACCTATTGCCAAGAAACTTCTTCAACGCTATCCCACCTAGAACTCAAGAATGGAACACTGCAGGTCCTTTAAGTCACACAATGTTTTTAACTATCACACTACTTTTAAGATTGTCACATGCAGCTTTCTCCACCTGACCCAGCATTCTCCACCTGACTATACCCTATATATATTCATGTTACTCATTTTCCAGGTAGATCTGTCTGTGACTCGATAAAGCCCACTGCGTGGGCGAAACGTTGTCAATAAAGGATCACATTATACTGCTTATGTGTTTATTTTTCCATTGTGTCGATATTTTATACCACTTATTTCCAAAAGTTAGAGATAAGATAGGTCCCCTTAAAAATAACTCTGGGCATCTTACTGACAAGGAGAATGATATGTGCTCTATTTTTAATAATTATTTTCTCTCAGTATTCACACAGGAAGACACTAATAATATCCCAGTAATTAATTTTTATAGTGGTCCTGAAGAAGATAAATTATGTAATATCACAGTCACTAGCGAAATGGTTATGAAACAAGTAGACCGACTGAAACAAAATAAATCGCCGGGTCCTGATGAGCTTTTTGCAAGGGTTCTTAAGGAATGCAAAATGGAACTCTGTCAACCATTAAGTAACATTTTTAATGTATCTCTTCAAACAGGTGTAGTGTCTGATATGTGGAAGATGGCTAATGTAATTCCTATTTTTAAAGCAGGGGACAAGTCACTACCGTCAAATTACCGCCCAATAAGCCTGACCTCAATTGTAGGCAAATTACTAGAGTCAATTATAGCTGATATTATAAGAAACCATCTTGATAAACATAATTTGATTAACGATACTCAGCATGGATTCACGAAGGGCCGTTCCTGCCTAACTAATTTATTAACTTTCTTCGGTTTATTTAGACTTTAGTAAGGCTTTTGATAGAGTACCACACCAGAGACTGTTAAGGAAAGTGGCAGCTCATTGAATTGGGGGAAAAGTGCTGTCACTGATCGAGTCATGGCTCACCAATAGGAAGCAGAGAGTGTGTTTAAATGGGGTTAAATCTGAGTGGGGATCTGTAACAAGTGGCGTTCCACAGGGATCAGTCTTAGGCCCGTTGTTGTTTATAATATATATCAATGACCTTGATGACGAAATTACTAGTGATATGAGCAAATTCGCCGACGACACGAAGATAGGTAGGATAATTTATTCAAACGTAGATGTCAGGGAACTTCAGGACGATTTAGACAAACTCAATTCGTGGTCAGAAAAGTGGCAGATGCAGTTCAATGTAGATAAATGCAAGGTTCTGAAGCTCGGGAGTGTCCATAACCCAAGCACTTATAAGTTGAATAGCGTAGAACTTAGCTATACAGATTGCGAAAAGGACTTGGGGGTTATGGTAAGCAGCAACCTTAAACCCAGACAGCAATGCCTAAGCGTACGTAATAAGGCTAAAAGATTACTGGGATTTATATCAAGAAGTGTAAGCAACAGAAGTTCAGAGGTTATATTACAGCTTTATACATCATTAGTAAGGCCTCACCTAGATTACGCAGCTCAGTTCTGGTCTCCATATTACAGAATGGATATTAATTCGTTAGAAAACATTCAGCGTAGAATGACTAAATTAAATACATAGCATTAGAAATCTTCCGTATGAAGAAAGATTGAAGACCCTTAAATTACATTCACTTGTAAGACGAAGAATGAGGGGAGACATGATCGAGGTATACAAGTGGAAAATGGGCATTAACAAAGGGGATATAAATAAGGTCTTGAGGATCTCTCTCCAAGAGAGAACCCGCAATAATGGATTCAAGTTGGATAAGTTTAGATTTAGAAAGGTTATAGGAAAGTATTGGTTTGGAAATAGGGTAGTTGATGAGTGGAATAGTCTGCCTAGTAGGGTTATTGAAGCTAAGACCTTGGGTAGTTTCAAATTTAGGTTGGATAAATTCATGAGTGAGAGGGGTTGGATTTGAGTGGGACTTGCACATGAAGTAAATAGAATTATCAAAGCTTATTTCTTGGGCAGCATGCATTGAAAATTAGGTAGAGCAAATATTCTGTTAGTGGGATGGATTGTGAAGGACCTGCATAGTATGGGCCAACAGGCCTGCTGCAGTGTTCCTCCTTGCTTATGTTCTTAAATCTAAACTTATCTAACTTGAATCCATTATTGAGGGTTCTCTCTTGGAGAGATATCCTCAAGACCTTATTTATATCCCCTTTGTTAATACCCATTTTCCACTTGTATACCTCAATCATGTCTCCCCTCATTCTATGTCTTACAAGTGAATGTAATTTAAGGGTCTTCAATCTTTCTTCGTAAGGAAGATTTCTAATGCTATGTATTAATTTAGTCATTCTATGCTGAATGTTTTCTAACGAATTTATGTCCATTCTGTAATACGGAGACCAGAACTGAGCTGCGTAATCTAGGTGAGGCCTTACTAATGATGTATAAAGCTGTAATATAACCTCTGGACTTCTGTTGCTAACACTTCTTGATATAAATCCCAGTAATCTATTTGCCTTATTACGTACATTTAGGCATTGCTGTCTTGCCTCTTCTATGGCAGAAATGACATGTTTGCCAGGGATGGGGTTCACTTATCTAGGTCTGGGGTGGGGGCACTGGCAACTGCAGTGGAGGGAGCTGTTAGGGCTTTAAACTAGAAAAAGTTAGTGGTATGGGTTATGGGGGGAAACCAGTGACGTCCCAGTGTAATAATGTTATGAATTTTAGGGGAACTAGTAATAGACAGAATAAGGTGGATATTGGAAAGTCAGTGGCAGTAGGTGACAAGGACAGCAATAGGTATAGTGGAAAAACAGAAATGATTAAGAGGAGGGAAGAGAAGGGAGGTTTTCTGAACATTTTTTATACTAATAGTCATAGTGCGAGAAATAAGATGGATGAATTGAGATTAGTTGCAAGTGAAGGTAATATTGATGTTTTTGCATTAACTGAGACGTGGTTTAATATGAAAAATCGGGACATGCCTGCTGAATGTCACATTCAGGGTTTTAAATTGTTCCAAGTAGACAGAAGTATTGGGAAGGGGGGTGGGGTGGCACTTTATGTCCATGATCATTTAAATTGTTGCATAAAAACGGGTATAAAGTCTGAAATAATACATACAGAGTCTGTCTGGATAGAATTTTCGGAGGGGTGTGGAAAATTGATTTTAGGCGTGATATACTGTCCTCCAAACTTAGATAGGGAACAAGGGAAACTACTTTGGGAAGAAATCGTTAAGGCCACAAGGCATAACGTAGTAATTCTAGGAGACTTTAACTTTAGTCAGATTGATTGGAATTTCTTGACAGGTAATTTAGAATTTAACGACTTTTTAGAAGTAGTTCAGGATTGTTTTTTGAAGCAGTTTGTGACAGAACCTACAAGGGGAAATAACCTACTTGACTTGGTTCTGGCAAACAAGGAATCCCTTGTAAATAATTTAGAAATTACAGACGAACTCAGCACAAGCGACCACAAGTCAATTACCTTTAGCATTGAATGGATGTATGATAGTAGGGATAATTCAGTAACAGTCCCAGACTTTCGCTTAGCAGATTATAATGGACTTAGAGAACACTTATCAACTGTGGACTGGGGTAACGAAGAGAGCTATCAATATGATAGCTTTCTTAACACTATACAGGCTGCCCAAAGAACATTTATCCCATATAAAGAAATTAGATCAAGTAGAAATGACCCAAAATGGATAAATAATAGGCTCAAATATCTTTTAGGGCAGAAGAAAGGAATTTATAGGTGCATAAATAGAGGTAAGGGTCATCTTATAAATCAGTATACTGACATTAAGAGGGACATTAACCCTTAAACTGTCCACACGTAGATATACGTTCGCGTGCGTACTGCTCCGAACGTAGATCTACGTTTTTTTTCAAATGCTTTTAACCTTGCTACGATAAGCCCGAGTTGCCTAGAGATTAGAGAATGGGTCTGTGCACTCAGTGTGTGCAGTATTACAACATGTGAGAATGACAAACAAAATGCACTCTTCATTTTAAAGAAAAAGAACAATTTATTTTTTTCTCAAAATATTCGGTCAGCTACGCACGTGAACGTATATCTACGTGTGGACAGTTTAAGGGTTAAAAAGGGTATAAGAAAAGCTAAATGGGACTATGAAATTAAAGTTGCTAGGGATTCAAAAACTAACCCAAAAAGTTTTTTCCAGGTTTATAGAACAAAAGTTAGGGATAAGATAGGTCCCCTTAAAAATAACTCTGGGCATCTTACTGAAAAGGAGAATGATATGTGCTCTATTTTTAATAATTATTTTCTCTCGGTTTTCACACAGGAAGACACTAATAATATCCCAGTAATTAATTTTTTTAGAGTCCCTGAAGAAGATAAATTATGTAAGATCACAGTCACTAGCGAAATGGTTATGAAACAAGTAGACCGTCTGAAACAAAATAAATCACAGAGGGAAAATTCCTAGGAATCCACCTTGACAGTAGCCTTAAATTCCAAACACATATACAACAAATTTCCAAGAAAATCTCGAAGACAGTAGGCATATTATCAAAGATACGCTATTATGTACCTCAATCAGCTCTCCTTGCACTCTATCATTCACTTATCTACCCGTATCTCACCTATGGAATCTGTGCATGGGGATCAACAACGTTAAATCACCTTAGACCACTCATAACACAACAAAAGGCCGCAGTCAGAATGATAACAAATTCCCACTCTAGACAGCATACTCCACCAATATTCAAAAGTCTCAAACTACTCACCGTAAAGAACATTCATACTTACTCTTGTGCCTACTACATATATAAAACTTTACACTCTAATATAAACCCTCTGCTCAAAACTCTCCTCACCAACTTTAATAGGACCCATGACCACAACACACGACACAGATCACTTTTTGATATACCCCGTGTTCATATCAACCTATGTAAAAATTCTATGCACATAAAGGGCCCCAGAATCTGGAATTCATTACCAGTAAATATTAAGATAATCTTGTCTGAAAATCAATTTAAGACTCAACTCAAAAACCACCTACTCACCCAAACCTAAATGATCATGCTATAAACTACTTTGAAAAATGCTCATTGTTACTTTCCTATACGATAATCTCAATTTTTAATAATATGTTACTATTATGTTACCCCCTACTCATATTATAAGTTAATGTCAAAAATGCTCAATGTTATTTTCCTTAAGATAATCTCAATTCCATATTATCATTCAAGAATCTTAACACCTGTAACAATCTAAGATCTAATATCATTATATAATAATTTAAACAGTAAAATTTCATCATATTGTAATTTTGAAAATAATTTTTAACTAGAATAAACTCAATAAATTTCTCTAATATTAAGTACCTAGTTTTTAAGGACTAGAATAAGCTGCCCCTAATGCCATGGCATGTCAGTGGCTCTCCTTGCACTCAATTTACATTGTAACTTCCAATACCCATGTAACCTGCAATGAAATAAAATTTGTTTGTTTGTTTGTTTTTGCAAGGGTTCTTAAGGAATGCAAAATGGAACTCTGTGAACCAATATCTAACATTTTTAACTTATCTCTTCAAACAGGTGTAGTGTCTGATATGTGGAAGATGGCTAATGTAATTCCTATTTTTAAAGCAGGGAACAAGTCACTACCATCAAATTACAGCCCAATAAGCCTAACCTCAATTGTAGGCAAATTACTAGAGTCAATTATAGCTGATATTATAAGAAGCCATCTGGATAAACATAATTTGATTAATGATACTCAGCATGGATTCACGAGGGGCCGTTCCTACCTAACTAATTTATTAACTTTCTTCGGAAAAGCTTTTGAGGCTGTTGATCATGATAAGGAATTTGATATTGTTTATTTAGATTTTAGTAAGGCTTTTGATAGGGTACCGCACCAGAGACTGTTAATGAAAGTTGCAGCTCATGGCATTGGGGGAAAAGTGCTGTCATGGATCGAGTCATGGCTCACCAATAGGAAGCAGAGTGTGTGTATAAATGGGATTAAATCCGAATGGGGATCTGTAACAAGTGGCGTTCCACAGGGATCAGTCTTAGGCCCGTTGTTGTTTATAATATATATCAATGACCTTGACGAGGGAATTACTAGTGATATGAGCAAATTCGCCGACGACACGAAGATAGGTAGGATAAATTAGACACATATGCAACACTTGGGTTGCATATGTGTTGCATATGTGTCTAATTTACCAACTCGTCGGTTCTCTGAACCATTCATTTACATAGGTAGGATAATTGATTCAAACGTAGATGTCAGGGAACTTCAGGAGGATTTAGACAAACTTAATTTATGGTCAGAAAAGTGGGAGATGCAATTCAATGTGGATAAATGTAGGGTTCTGAAGCTAGGCAGTGTCCATAACCCTAGCACTTATAAGTTAAATAAGCATGTGAGTAAATAGAATTAACAAAGCTTATTTCTTGGGTAGCATTGAAAATTGGGTTGAGCAAATATTCTGTTAGTGGGATGGATAGTGAAGGACCTGCCTAGTATGGGCCAAGAGGCCTGCTGCAGTGTTCCTCCTTTCTTATGTTCTTATGTTAACAATAGTTATGACAGAGCTCTCGCAACCAGGAAAGTGTGAACCCAGTAGCAACTAGCAGAATGAAGAGCCAGGAGCTGATACTCATGCCCAACAACCACAATTAGGTGAGTGCATTTAAGTGAGTACACAGTACCATTGGTACAATCAACACTTTGGGCCCATGGTGGCTTATTTAGCAGTTGCAAGTCAAACGACGATTCGCGAGTCAATATTTTGACGAAAAAACGTTACGATTAGTGAAAATTACGAATTCCGATGCTAATGAAAGACGAGGGTCCACTGTATTTTCAATTCTAAGAACATAAGAACATAAGAAAGGAGGAACACTGCAGCAGGCCTGTTGGCCCATACTAGGCAGGTCCTTCACAATCCATCCCACTAACAGAATAATTGCCCAACCTAATTTTCAATTCTACCCAAGAAATAAGCTTTTTAGATTCTATTAACTCAAGTGCGAGTCCCACTCAAATCCAACCCCTCTCACTCATGAATTTATCCAACCTAAATTTGAAACTACCCAAGGTCATAGCTTCAATGACCCTACTAGGCAGACTGTTCCACTCATCAACTACCCTATTTCCAAACCAATATTTTCCTATATCCTTTCTAAATCTAAACTTATCCAATTTGAATCCATTATTGCAGGTTCTCTCTTGGAGAGATATCCTCAAGACCTTATTTATATCCCCCTTATTAATACCCATCTTCCACTTATATACCTCGATCATGTCTCCCCTCATTCTTCGTCTTACAAGTGAATGAAATTTAAGGGTCTTCAATCTTTCTTCATACGGAAGATTTCTAATGCTATGAATTAACTTTGTCATTCGTCGCTGAATGTTTTCTAACGAATTTATATCCATTCTGTAAAATGGAGACCAGAACTGAGCTGCATAATCTAGGTGAGGCCTTACTAATGATGTATAAAGCTGTAATATAACCGCTGGACTTCTGTTGCTTACACTTCTTGATATAAATCCCAGTAATCTATTTGCTTTATTTCTTACGGCCGTTTCCCCGATTATCGACCTGCATCCCAGACCTGTCCACCTGCCCCGCACTTGCGCGCCTCGCAGGCGTCGTGAGCCAGTCTTGCTTTGTTTATCACAATAAATTCAATGTGTTTAGTGCTTGTTTATTGATTGTGACTGTGAAATAAGCCACCATGGGCCCAAAGAAACTTCATAGTGGCAGCGCTTTGGTAAAGAAAGTGACAAACATGATAGAATTGAAGAAAGAAATTGTAGCAAAGTACCAAAGTGGAGGAGGAAGAGAGGGGAGAATGTTCCTTCTTCAGTGATTCTACGATATGTACGATTCTAAAGCAGCACAAGTCGATAAAGGCTATAGCACCAGCCAGCGATAAAGTGTAGCATTAACAGTGTAGGAAGTAAGTTAAGCTATTAAGCGATAGAAAATGATGACACGAAACTTAACTCCTCCATTGTTGTGTGAGGTATATAAGGGCACTGAGACCAAAGCTGCCCTCTGCCACCATCTCCTCCAACATAAGTGTAAATATTTCTTATTTATAAATTAAAGTGTAAATATTTCTTATTTATAAATTAAAGTGTAAATATTTCTTATTTATAAATTATGTACATTGTTTTACTTTAATGTATAACTATAAGTACCCCCCACCTTGTATTACATGAAATAAAGAATTTGAATTTGAATTAATTTGAATAGTGGTGATGGCCTGCTGCTGCCACCCACCACAGCTTTTAGTCAGTGGCCCTTATACCCAACAACAACACACTACCACCAGTCCTTATAATAATAATAATAATAATAATAATAATAATAATCATAATCATAATAATAATCATAATAATAATAATAATAATAATAATAATTAAAATAATAATAATAATAATAATAATACTTTATTTAGACATTGTACAATTATATATGGTAGATATAGTTATACATAGTAATTACATAGTTATTACTTAGTTATTAATGAGATGTACATGCCAAAAGCCCCTAATATGCTGTGCATTGCGGGCATTCTTAGGACTACTTAATTCTAGACTACATGGTAAAAAGTTATGGTTGATAATTTATAAAATAAGTAAAGTTGCATATCTAAGTTATAAAGTTTGAAGATAAGTTGAACATAATTGTAGCATAATTGTAGCAATGCAACTAATTGAGTGAGATAACAATTTAGAACAATTAATTGCATTGCAGTTAGTTTATGTGGTCATTATAATGTAAGTGTTGTGGAAATAATTAGCTAAGTTTGTAATATTCATAACAGGTTTTACATTCAATTGATTAGTCAGGTTTTTAAGTTTGATTATTCTACTTTCCTGGGAATGTTTGATATTGAGCAATTAGCTTTGGGTGAGAAGGTGGTTTTTTAGCATCGTTTTGAATTGGGGTACAGGTAGGGTTTCTTTGACAATGACAGGTAATGAATTCCAAATTTTCGTGCCTTTTATATGCATTGAGTTTTTACATAGTGTTAGATGGACACGGGGAACATCGAGGAGTGATCTGTGTCTAGTGTTATGATCATGTGTCCTGTTAAAATTGGTAAGGAGAAGTTTGAGTGGTGGGTTAATATTTGCATAGAGTGTTCTATGTATGTAATAGGCACAGTAAAAAGTATGGATGTCTTGTATGGTGAGTAAGTTTAGGTTTTTGAATATTGGTGGAGTATGTTGCCTGGAGTGAGAATTTGTTATCATTCTAACTGCTGCCTTTTGTTGTGTTATTAGTGGTCTGAGATGAGTTATTGATGTAGAGCCCCATGCGCAGATTCCATAGGTGAGGTAGGGGTAAATGAGTGAGTGATATAGGGTAAGGAGAGCTGGTTGTGGAACATAGTACCGTATCTTGGATAGTATTCCCACGGTCTTTGAGACTTTCTTGGAGATTTGTTGTATATGAGTCTGAAATTTGAGGCCACTGTCAAGATGGATTCCTAAGAATTTTCCGTCTGTGAGTTTTGTGATAGGGGACCCGTTTATCATTATGTTAAGTGGTGCGTTTGTAGCTCTGTTCCCAAACTGGATAAAATAGGTTTTATCAATATTGAGAGTAAGTTTGTTGGTCATCATCCAGGTAGATATTTTCTGCAATTCAGTATTTGCAGTGTTGGCTAGTGTGTCTGGGCTTGGGTGAGAGATAACGTATGTAGTGTCATCTGAAAAAAGTATGGGTTTGAGTAGCTGAGATGCATTTGGTAGGTCGTTAATGTAAATGAGAAAGAGTAGTGGGCCAAGAACACTTCCCTGTGGGACACCTACAGTAATAGTTTGCGTGGTGGAGCTAGCTCCATTTGTGTACACATTCGTAATGACATGTTTTATTCATTCTAGAGTTTATATCATGTTTCTATGTTATTAAAATTGTTTATTATGTCATATTAGATGAATTGTGCTAGATAAATAAGCTGTAGAGTTGATATTATTGTCATATTGAAGGACTATCTTGTCCTGCCTCCAAACAAACTCTATTGCCACTCTCATACGCTAACAAGAGTCTTCAATAAAGGAAAAACTGATTTAACTGTTCATTTATCAATTAAAATTAGTGCTTTATATTTATTTCTCATTGTTTTCTGTATGTAAAACTATAGTATTTATTCTTTAAAAAAATGAATTTTTGGTGAATATTTTTGGGTAGAACGGATTAATTGTATTTACATTATTTCTTATGGGAAATAAGGGTTCAAAAATCGGTCAGGTCGATTTTAGGCCTAGCTCCTGGAACAGATTAGGGCCAATTTCTGGAGGTCCACTGTACACATGCAAAAAATTTCAAAACATAAGACAATTGTAACCATTTCAACTTGAATATTTATACTGCATACACATTGCATATACCAGGGGCAGACAATTATTTAGATTGGTGGGTCACTTCAAGAAAGGTTGGATAACACTGTCCACAACCCCCACCCATACCACCCGCCCCCTATAATTCCTCCACGGCCAAATGCCTTCACCCACACTGTCCCAACCAACACCATACACCACACACTTTGCCCATACAATTTCCTCCATGACCACACACCTACACCATTCCCATGGCCACATTTCCCAATGACTTCACACCCACACCTTACACGACCTTTCACTTTAACATGCCATCCATATACCTAATCACTTAAGTCACCCACCACCCTCGCTACCACCTACGTCACCAACCACACACTCACCCATCATCCAATCACCACCCACACCAGGCCACCAATAACCACATCTTTCACCCACACCACTACCCCACAGCTCCACTCCCACAACCCCATGCCCACACTTTACCCATGCTTTCATGGCCCACACACCTTAACACACCATCTACATCCTTAGTCACATAGCCACCCACCACCCTAACTACTGCTCACATCAACCACACACCCAGTCACCCATCATCTACACCAACCACACTAGACCACCGACATTGCCACCCACATGGTCACTATCACACAAGAAATGACAACAAAGTCTGTGAAGAGCTCAGCTTGATTGACCAGGCAAGCACCAGATGAGCCTGGCCCCTTCTCAAAAATCACCTACTCACCCTATACTAAATACTCATACTGTAACAAACTTTCAAACCCAATGTTATTTTACTTAAGATAATCTCAGTTTTATATTTGTCATCCTCCTTAACACTTGTTGCAATTTCATATCATCATATTGTCATTTAAAATAGTATAGTATCATTATTTTGTTAATTTGAAATAAAATATATAACTAGAAGATACTCAATAAATTTTTCTAGTATTGTTATTATACTAGTATAGCATCAACATATTGTAACTTGAAATAAAATATTCAACTAGATTAAACTCAATCAATTTCTCTAGCATTAAGTACTTAGTGAATAAGTCTTAAGAATAAGCTGCCCCTAATGCCATGGCATGCCAGTGGCTCTCCTTGCATTACAGTCTTATAATTGTAACTACCAATAACAATGTACACTTGTAACATGCATCAAAATAAAAATATTATTATTATTATTATTATTATGGCCAGGCTCCGAAAGTAGTGAAACTCTCGAAACTCTTCAAAGGTATATCAAAGGTAAAGGCGAGATTTAGGGAGGTACTGTATTCTCAGAGGAGACAGGAAGGCTACCAGCAAACAGAAGAGGCAGAGTGCATCAGCAAACGTTGGACACGATACACACAACCAGTGAGGCAGTGAAACTGTCGTAATGTGAGTTAGACACCTTGAAGATGGGGGACCAGACAATATCTTTCTGTGGTTCACGAAAGAGAAAGCAAAGACACTGTGTGTGCCACTAGCAACAACCTTCAACAAGTCTATCGACACAGGGTAACTGCTAGAGGTGTGGAAGACAGCAAATATAGTCCCAGTTTTTAAGAAGGGAGACAGGCAATGTTAAATTACAGAACAGTGTCACTGACATGTACAGTGCATAAAGTTATGGAGAAGCTAATCAGGAGAAGAGGGGTGGAGCACCTAGAGAGAAGTCAATTCATATATGTCAACCAGAATGGCTTCAGGGATGGAAAATCCTGTGTTACAAACCCACTGGAATTTTACGACAAAGTGACAGAAGTAAAATGAGAAAGAGGGATGAGTTAATTATATTTTCTGGGACTGTAAGAAAGCTATTGACAGTACTGCACAATAGACTAGTACAAAAGCTAGAGGAGCAGACAGGAATAACAGGAAAAGTGCTACAATGGATCAAGGCATACCTGACAGGAAGGAAACAATAACTGATGGTCTGTGAAGAGGCATCAGAATGGGTTCATGTGACATGTGTACTGTTTCTTGTATACATCAGAAACATGACGGAAGGGAAAGTCAGAGGTACAGTGGTACCATGACTTATGAGTGCCCCAACCTACGAGTTTTCCCAAGTTATGAGCCGTCGCTTGGTAGATTTTTTGCTTTGAGTTGCAAGCCAAAATCCGAGTTACGACATTCCTCTGTCAGGTACTTCGTCCCATCCCACATGCTCTTCTATTACAAATAAAGAAGCATTTGTAATAAACGACTGTTTGGGATACTAAGTAAAATATCGTATGAGGCGACTAAGATGCCGGGAGCAATGGGCTAGTAACCCCTTCTCCTGTACAAATCTACAAAAACGAGAAGAAGAAAAACTTTATAAAACTCGGTTGTCTGAATGTGCGTGGATGTAGTGCGGATGATAAGAAAGAGATGATTGCCGATGTTGTGAATGAAAAGAAGTTGGATGTCCTGGCCCTAAGCGAAACAAAGCTGAAGGGGGTAGGCGAGTTTCAGTGGGGAGAAATAAATGGGATTAAGTCAGGAGTATCTGAGAGAGTTAGAGCTAAGGAAGGGGTAGCAATAATGTTGAAGGATCAGTTATGGAAGGAAAAGAGGGAATATAAATGTGTAAATTCAAGGATTATGTGGATTAAAATAAGGGTCGGATGTGAAAAGTGGGTCATAATAAGCGTGTATGCACCTGGAGAAGAGACGTGTGTAGAGGAGAGAGAGAGATTTTGGGAGATGTTAAGCGAATGTATAGGAACTTTTGAACCAAATGAGAGAGTAATTGTGGTAGGGGACCTAAATGCTAAAGTGGGAGAAACATGCAGAGAGGGTATAGTAGGTAAGTTTGGGGTGCCAGGTGTAAATGATAATGGGAGCCCTTTGATTGAACTTTGTATAGAAAGGGGTTTAGTTATAGGTAATACATATTTTAAGAAAAAGAGGATAAATAAGTATACAAGATATGATGTAGGGCGTAATGACAGTAGTTTGTTGGACTATGTATTGGTAGATAAAAGACTGTTGAGTAGACTTCAGGATGTACATGTTTATAGAGGGGCCACAGATATATCAGATCACTTTTTAGTTATAGCTACAGTGGGAGTAAAAGGTAGATGGGATACAAGGAAAATAGAATCAATAAGTAAAAGAGAGGTGAAGGTTTATAAACTAAAAGAGGAGGCAGTTAGGGTAAGATATAAACAACTATTGGAGGATAGATGGGCTAGTGAGAGTGTAGGCAATGGGGTCGAAAATGTATGGGGTAGATTTAAAAATGTAGTGTTAGAGTGTTCAGCAGAAGTTTGTGGTTACAGGCGAGTGGGTGCGGGAGGGAAGAGGAGCGATTGGTGGAATGATGATGTAAAGAGAGTAGTAAGGAGAAAAAGTTAGCATATGAGAGGTTTTTACAAAGTAGAAGTGATGCAAGGAGGGAAGAGTATATGGAGAAAAAGAGAGGTTAAAAGAGTGGTGAAGCAATGTAAAAGAGAGCAGATGAGAGAGTGGGTGAGATGTTATCAGCAAATTTTGTTGAAAATAAGAAAAAGTTTTGGAATGAGATTAATAAGTTGAGGAAGCCTAGAGAACAAATGGATTTGACAGTTAAAAATAGGAGAGGAGAGTTATTAAATGGAGAGTTAGAGGTATCGGGAAGATGGAGAGAATATTTTGAGGATTTGTTAAATGTTGATGAAGACAGGAAAGCTGTGATTTCGTGTGTAGGGCAAGGAGGAATAACATCTTGTAGGAGTGTGGAAGAGCCAGTTGTGGGTGTAGGGGAAGTTCGTGAGGCAGTGGGTAGAATGAAAGGGGGTAAGGCAGCTGGGATTGATGGGATAAAGATAGAAATGTTAAAAGCAGGTGGGGATATAATTTTGGAGTGGTTGGTGCTATTATTTAATAAATGTATGGAAGAGGGATTGGCAGAGAGCGTGTATTGTTCCTTTGTATAAAGGCAAAGGGGACAAAAGAGAGTGCAAAAATTATAGGGGAATAAGTCTGTTGAGTGTACCTGGTAAAGTGTATGGTAGAGTTATTATTGAAAGAATTAAGAGTAAAACAGAAAGCAGGATAGCAGATGAACAAGGGGGCTTTAGGAAAGGTAGGGGGTGTGTAGACCAAGTGTTTACAGTGAAACATATAGGTGAACAGTATTTGGATAAGGGTAAAGATGTTTTTGTGGCATTTATGGATTTGGAAAAGGCGTATGATAGGGTAGATAGGGGGGCAATGTGGCAGATGTTGCAGGTGTATGGAATAGGAGGAAGGTTACTGAAAGCAGTGAAGAGTTTTATGAGGATAGTGAGGCTCAAGTTAGAGTGTGTAGGAGGGAAGGGGACTATTTCCCAGTAAAAGTGGGCCTTAGACAAGGATGTGTGATGTCACCGTGGTTGTTCAATATATTTATAGATGGGGTTGTAAGAGAAGTGAATGCGAGGTCTTGGCAAGAGGTGTTGGGCTAAAAGATAAAGAAGCAAATACAAAGTGGGAGTTGTCACAGTTGCTTTTTGCTGATGACACTGTGCTTTTGGGAGATTCTGAAGAGAAGTTGCAGAGGTTGGTGGATGAATTTGGTAGGGTGTGTAAAAGAAGAAAATTGAAAGTGAATATAGGAAAGAGTAAGGTGATGAGGATAACAAAAAGAATAGGTGACGAAAGATTGGATATCAGATTGGAGGGAGAGAGTATGGAGGAGGTGAATGTATTCAGATATTTGGGAGTGGACATGTCGGGATGGGTCTATGAAGGATGAGGTGAATCATAGAATTGATGAGGGAAAAGGGTGAGTGGAGCACTTGAGTCTGTGGAGACAAAGAACCTTGTCCATGAAGTAAAGAGGGAATGTATGAGAGTATAGTTATACCAACGCTCTTATATGGGTGTGAAGCATGGGTGATGAATGTTGCAACGAGGAGAAGGCTGGAGGCAGTGGAGATGTCATGTCTGAGGTCAATGTGTGGTGTGAATATAATGCAGAGAATTCGGAGTTTGGAAATTAGGAGGAGGTGCGGGATTACCAAAACGATTGTCCAGAGAGCTGAGGAGGGGTTGTTGAGGTGGTTTGGACATGTAGAGAGAATGGAACGAGACAGAGTGACTTCGAGAGTGTATAAATCTGTAGTGGAGGGAAGGAGGGGTAGGGGTCGGCCTAGGAAAGGTTGGAGGGAGGGGTAAAGGAAGTTTTGTGTGCGAGGGCTTGGACTTCCAGCAAGCATGTGTGAGCGTATTTGATAGGAGTGAATGGAGGCATATGGTTTTTAATACTTGACGTGCTGTTGGAGTGTGAGCAAAGTAACATTTATGAAGGGATTCAGGGAAACCGGCAGGCCGGACTTGAGTTCTGGAGATGGGAAGTACAGTGCCGGCACTCTGAAGGAGGGGTGTTAATGTTGCAGTTTTATAACTGTAGTGTAAAGCACCCTTCTGGCAAGACAGTGATGGAGTGAATGATGATGAAAGTTTTTCTTTTTCGGGCCACCCTGCCTTGGTGGGAATCGGCTGATGTGTTAATAAAAATAAATAAATAAAATAAAATAAAAATAATATAAAATCATATAATCTGAATAAAAACATATAATCTAATATTCTGTGTAAAAACATATATTTACACAATCATAGTACAATAAAATATCACAAGCAAATAATATACTTAGTGATGTGTCAAGTCGCTGCCAACTTCGTGTCACGCAGGACACTGCCATACCTCGTCATGATACTCCTTCTCCACCGTGTCCTCAGACACCCTTATCTCTGTGTTACACACACCATCGCTCAGGGTCACTCACGACACCTTCTCTGTGCCACATGGCACGCCCCCTGCATCATGAACCATTCTCTATTACAATCCTGTACAACGCGTCTTGACCTACACCAAATACACGACAACTTGTGTCGTGCCACCGTCACAAACTCTCTGCATACACCACTGAAACCCTGACACTCCGGTTAACAATCTCCGGTTAACAATCTCCGGGTACAGTCTGGGGTACAGTCTCGGGTACAGTCTCGGGTACATCGTCGCAGGTACATAGTAGATTCTGGTGACCTCGCCGCTCTCCTTGTTGTAGGCTATCACCAGCACCACACTGCGTGAGTCTGCAACTCTCACGCAGGTCTGACTGGCGAACTCCAGTAGTATGTCAGTGAGCTTGTCACCAGCACCACACTGCAACTCTCATGCAGGTCTGACTGACGAACTCCAGTAGTATATCAGTGAGCTGGTGGACTCTCCAGTGTTGAATAGGGAAGAGTCTCGATGACACTGTCAGTCAAGCCGGCCCGGCAGTCAAACATCAGGTCTGATGACGTAACCCCTTGACTGCCGGCCGGTGAGGTAATTACCTAACAACCATTGTTATATAACTGGAAGGATAATACTCCCACACTAATCCCAGATGGTAGAGAGGCACCTCGTCCCTTGTTTGGTTCTCGTATAAATTCGGGGAAGAGGTAACCTCCATTTCAACACTCAAGAGTTTTTCCAGAAACATTAAGGAAGGCCTCTGTGATATTTACCTGCCTCACGGAGGTTCCTTCATTGGGTGGAGTATTGATAATGGTGGATGGAGTAGTGATAGTGGTAGGTGGAGTAGCGATAGTGGTGGGTGGAGCAGTGAGGGTGGTGGATGGAGTAGTTATAATGGTGGAGTTGTACATCATTTGTATCATGTCACAATAAATTATTATTATTATTATTATTATTATAGTAGTGGGTGGAGTAGTGAGGGTGGTGGATGGAGTTGTGAGGGTGAAGTAGTGATAGTACTGGGTGGAGTAGCAATAGTGGTGGGTGGAGAAGTGATGGTGGTGGGTGGAGTAGTGATGGTGGTGGGTGTAGTGATGGTGCTGGGTGGAGTAGTGATGGTGGTGGGTGGAGTAGTGATGGTGGTGGGTGGAGAAGTGATGGTGGTGGATGGAGTAGTGAGGGTGGTGGGTGGAGTACTGAGGGTGGTGGGTGGAGTACTGAGGGTGGTGGGTGGAGTACTGAGGGTGGTAAGTGGAGTACTGAGGGTGGTGGGTGGAGTACTGAGGGTGGTGGGTGGAGTACTGAGGGTGGTCTGTGGAGAAGTGATGGTGGTGGGTGGAGTAGTGATAGTAGTGGGCAGAGTAGTGATAGTAGTGGGCAGAGTAGCGATAGTAGTGGGTAGAGTAGCGATAGTGGTGGGTGGAGTAGTGAGGGTGATGGGTGGAGTAGTGAGGGTGGTGGGTGGAGTAGTTATAGAAGTGGGTGGAGTAGTGATAATGGTGGGTGGAGTAGTGATGGTGGTGGGTGGAGTAGTGATGGTGCTGGGTGGAGTAGTGATGGTGGTGGGTGGAGTAGTGATGGTGGTGGGTGGAGTAGTGATGGTGGTGGGTGGAGAAGTGATGGTGGTGGATGGAGTAGTGAGGGTGGTGGGTGGAGTAGCAATAGTGGTGGGTGGAGTACTGAGGGTGGTGGGTGGAGTACTGAGGGTGGTGGGTGGAGTACTGAGGGTGGTGGGTGGAGTACTGAGGGTGGTGGGTGGAGTACTGAGGGTGGTGGGTGGAGTACTGAGGGTGGTGGGTGGAGAAGTGATGGTGGTGGGTGGAGTAGTGATAGTAGTGGGCAGAGTAGCGATAGTAGTGGGTAGAGTAGCAATAGTGGTGGGTGGAGTAGTGAGGGTGATGGGTGGAGTAGTGAGGGTGGTGGGTGGAGTAGTGATAGAAGTGGGTGGAGTAGTGATAATGGTGGGTGGAGTAGTGATGGTGGTGGGTTTAGTAGTGAGGGTGGTGGGTGTAGTGATAGTAGTGGGTGGAGAAGTGATGGTGGTGGGTGTAGTAGTGAAGGTGTTGGGTGGAGTAGTGAGGGTGGTGGATGGAGTAGTGATAATGGTGGAGTTGTACATCTTTGTATCATGTCACAATAAACTATTATTTTTTTTTTTATTAACACATCGGCCGATTCCCACCAAGTCAGGGTGGCCCAAAAAAGAAAAACTTTCATCACCATTCACTCCATCACTGTCTTGCCAGAGGGGTGCTTTACACTACAGTTATAAAACTGCAACATTAACACCCCTCCTTCAGAGTGCAGACACTGTACTTTCCATCTCCAGGACTAAAGTCCGGCCTGCTGGTTTCCTTGAATCCCTTCATAAATGATACTTTGCTCACACTCCAACAGCACGTCATGTATTAAAAACCATTTGTCTCCATTCACTCCTATCAAATACGCTTGTGCATGCTTGCTGGAAATCCAAGCCCCTCGCACACAAAACCTCCTTTACCCCCTCCCTCCAACCTTTCCTAGGCCGACCCCTACCCCACCTTCCCTCCACTACAGATTTATACATTCTCGAAGTCATTCTGTTTCGTTCCAAACACCGAATTCTCTACATTATATTCACACCACACATTGACCTCAGACATGACATATCCACTGCCTCCAGCCTTCTCCTCGTTGCAACATTCATCACCCATGCTTCACACCCATATAAGTGTGTTGGTATAACTATACTCTCATACATTCCCCTCTTTACTTCCATGGACAAAGTTCTTTGTCTCCACAGACTCCGAAGTGCACCACTCACCCTTTTCCCCTCATCAATTCTATAATTCACCTCATCCTTCATAGACCCATCTGCTGACATGTCCACTCCTAAATATCTGAATACATTCACCTCCTCCATACTCTCTCCCTCCAATCTGATATCCAATCTTTCGTCACCTAATCTTTTTGTTATCCTCATCACCTTACTCTTTCCTATATTCACTTTCAATTTTCTTCTTTTACATACCCTACCAAATTCATCCACCAACCTCTGCAACTTCTCTTCAGAATCTCCCAAAAGCACAGTGTCATCAGCAAAAAGCAACTGTGACAACTCCCACTTTGTATTTGATTCTTTATCTTTTAACCCCACACCTCTTGCCAAAACCCTCGCATTCACTTCTCTTACAACCCCATCTATACATATATTGAACAACCATGGTGACATCACACATCCTTGTCTAAGGCCTACTTTTACTGGGAAATAATCTCCCTCTCTCCGACACACTCTAACCTGAGCCTCACTATCCTCATAAAAACTCTTCACTGCTTTCAGTAACCTACCTCCTATTACATACACTTGCAACATCTGCCACATTGCCCCCTATCCACCCTATCATACGCCTTTTCCAAATCCATAAATGCCACAAAAACCTCTTTACCCTTATCTAAATACTGTTCACCTATATGTTTCACTGTAAACACTTGGTCTACACACCCCCTACCTTTCCTAAAGCCCCCTTGTTCATCTGCTATCCTGCTCTCCGTCTTACTCTTAATTCTTTCTATAATAACTCTACCATACACTTTACCAGGTATACTCAACAGACTTATTCCCCTATAATTTTTGCACTCTCTTTTGTCCCCTTTGCCTTTATACAAAGGAACTATATTATTATTATTATGATAGTGGTGGGTGGAGTAGTGAGTGTGGTGGGTGGAGTAGTGAGTGGTGGGATGAGTAGTGAGGGTGGTGGGTGGAGTAGTGAGGGTGGTGGGTGGAGTAGTGATAGTAGTGGGTGGAGTAGCAATAGTGGTGGGTGGAGAAGTGATGGTGGTGGGTGGAGTAGTGATGGTGGTGGGTGGAGATGTGATGGTGGTGGGTGGAGTAGTGAGGGAGGTGGGTGGAGTAGTGATAGTAGTGGGTGGAGTAGTGATAGCAGTGGGTAGAGTAGCGATAGTAGTGGGAAGAGTAGCGATAGTAGTGGGTAGAGTAGCGATAGTGGTGGATGGAGTAGTGAGGGTGGTGGGTGGTGCAGTGAAGAGTATAGCAAGTAAGTTAAGTGATAGAGTTTATGACGAAAAAAACTGGGGTGATTTTTGGGGGCTGGAACGGATTAATGGCATTTCAATAAACTTCATTGAGGAAAATTTACTTGATATACTACAAGCAAATTGAGTTACGAGCTCGGTCATGGAATGAATTAAATTCGTAAGTCAAGGTACCACTGTATTCCTATTCGCAGATTACATGAAACTAACGTGGAGAATACACAGGCAGATGAGGACCAGGAAAAGCTACAAATGGATCTAGACAGGCTGCAGGCCTGGCCTGACATATAGCTCCTGGAGTTTAATCCTGGTAAGTGCAAAGTTATAAAGATTGGGGAATGGCAATGAAGACTGCAGACAGAGTATGGGTTTGGGGAGGAATGAAGGCTGCAAACCTAATACTGAGCATATCACCTGAGGTGCACATCAACTAAATAACTGCTGCATGAAATATGCGTCTGGCAAATCTAAGACTAGTTTTGCGATATCTAAGTGAGGAGGCACTCATGACACTATACACTGTGTATGTCATACCCATATTTGTGTATGCAGCACCTGGTCAAGCATATCAAGAAATTGGAGAAAGTGCAGAGGTTAGCAGCAAGACTAGTTCCAGGGCTAAGGGGTATAGCCTATGAAGAGAGATTAAGGAAACTAAGCCTGATGACACTGGAGGACTAGAGAGGATATGATAATATACAAAATACTGAGAGGAATTGACAAGATGAATAGGGACAATGTTTGAAAGATGGGAAACAGGAACATGAGGGCACGGCTGGAAGTTGTGCCCTCATGTTATAGGGAAGTTAGGAAGTATTTTTTCAGCCTTAGAGTTGCCAGGAAGTGGAAGAATATGGAGAATGAAGTGGTAAAGGCAGGATCCATACATAGTTTTAAGAAGAGGTACAATAGGTCTCTTGAAACTGGGAGAATAGACCTAGTGGTGACTAGCAAAGAGGTGGGTCCAGGAGCTATGACTCGACCCCTGCAACCACATATAGGCAAGTACTGGGTCACTGCTTCGAGCCTCCACCCCCACACCCCTCCACCACCCAGAATCCTCCACTTCCTAACATCAACCTCTAGTAGTCCTCCAATCCCAACCCCTCGGTCCCCTACATTACCCCCACACCGAACCTACTCACCCCAACTGCTTTAACCCCTCCTATGTACACCCCAACTACTCTAACCCCTCCTTTATAAACAATATATGGTTGCAATGAGCAGGGTAACCAAACAATAAGATACCTGTCTGCTAGCAGAGATGTGGTTGCAGGATCTCTGACTGATGCACATCACCACATCAACCTATTATTACATTAGCAATGTTTTTTTATAATTCTGGTCTATAAAATATTTGGTTAGCTTTTTTCCAGGCTGTTTTTTCCTTATGTTCTGCACACCATTTTCAGAAATATAACTAGTACTATGTTTGGGAACAGAGCAACAAATGAACAACTAAACTGGTGGCTAAAGCTCTCGCTTCACACGGCGAGGGCCTGGGTTCGATTCCCAGCCAGGGTAGAAACATTGGGCGTGTTTCTTTACACCTGTTGTCTATGTTCCCCATCAGTAAAATGGGTACCTGGATGTTAGTCGACTGGTGTGAGTCGCATCCTGGGACACTGACCTAATTTCCCCGAAATGCTCAGCATAACAAGGGGCTTTCTATGTACTAGTAGTATGTAGTAAAATAAAGATATATAAGATATAATTAATGGTTCCCCCACTGCTAAACAAAATGAAGGAAAATTCCAAGGTCTGCTCCTAGACTGCAACTTGAAATTCAACACCCACATACAACACATTACAAAAAAAAAAAAGTATCTAAAATAATTGGCATCCTCTCAAAGATACATTACTATGTACCTCAACCAGTACTACTTGTATTATACTACTCTCTAATCTATCCCTACCTCACCTATGCTATTTGTGCCTGGGGATCCACTACAGCAAATCCCCATAAGCCAACAAAAAGTGACAGTACAAATAACCAGCCAGTCTACTGCCAAACAACACACTCCCTCCACTCTTCAAAGACCTAAACCAACTTAACCCTTTGACTGTCGCAAGCCCATTTCTGAAACTGTCATTCTATGTCGCAAAATATTAAAAAAAAAAAAATATTTTTTCTTATGAAATGATAGAGAATCTTTTCCCGATGGTAATGACACCAAAAGTACGAAATTTGATGGAAAATTTACGGAATTACGCTCTCACAAACTTAGCGATCTCGGCGATATATACACATCGGCGATTTCGCCAAATTTGAGCCCTATTTTCGGCCAATTCCATTGTTCCAGTCGACCAAAATCATAGCTATTTCTTTAGAACTCCATTTGTTCTATTGACTGAGTACAAGAAACCGCCCATTTACCGATTTCAACTACCCAATAAAGTGGTCAGAAATTGGCAATTTGGCCAATTTCACACATATTAAAAACTATGCCAATTTCAAAATAGGGTCCAGAATAAACAATGCAGACATTCCTGGCACTAAAATACCATTTACTCTGTTCATTAGTCACGTCTCCAGGCCCCTCTTTTATTACTCTTGCTTTCTATTTTGATATTTTATTCACACAAAAAATAGAAGATTTACTGTTATGCAGACTACTGCATTATTGTAAAAATGTTATAAATAATATCAGTGCACTTGTGAAAGAATATTAGACTCACCAGTTGACGAGTATTGGACGTGTGGCGTGATTTGTTTACTCTTGAACATTGGCAAAAATCAAACATTTCGGCTACTTTGAGCTCAATTTCAAGGTCGTTTTCATCGTGAAACAAATCAAAATCATCTCCATTTCTGTAACATGTTTTCCATTCTATCAAATGAGACAAAGAAAACGAGAATACAACCATAAATACTATACGAAAATACACCTCAAAGTCGGCGTTTTAATCCAAAAACACGGAGTTTTTTTTTTCTCATTATGCACCGAGTGCTGCAGGATTTTTTTATACAGCGCACACTGACCACACAGACCCATTCTCTCACATGTGCGCCTACCAGCTTTCTTCCGCTTGATTTGAAGTCGCTAGAATTTAGGCGTATTAATACGTCCGGAACACTGGCTTGAAAGACGTATATATACAGCCAAAACAGTCAAAGGGTTAATATATATAATATTCACTCATACTACTGTGCATATTACATATACACATCAATAAATTCTAATATCAATCCTGCCCCTGAAACTCTTTCTTGATAGTTGCAACAGAACTCATTGGCATAATACTAAATGCAAAAAAAAATCTCTATTTCCTGTGTCCACCTTAACCTTTTTAAAAATTCAATGTGAATAAAAGAACCCAAAATCTGGAACTCTCTACCTGAAAACTCCAGTCACTATTTGCCAACCGCTTCAATGCTACTGTTAAAAAAAACTCCTTACCCTAATGTGATCCTAAGAAACATTAATACATAATGCTCATCAGTTCTTTCAACTTCATCCTTTATATACAGTAGGGCCCCGCTTTTCGGCGTTTCGCCTTAAGGCGTTAAGTTCAAACGGCAAGTTCAAATTATGACCAAAACTTTCTATACGGCGAGCGGTCTTTCAAATACGGCACGCACGCGCCACCCGGTTTGTTTACATTTTCCGTGAGCACATCTCTCTATTATGTAATAATCACTCTTGGGCACATTAACCCTTTCGGGGTCGGTGCCGTACTAGTACATTTTACGAGCAGGGGTTGGTGCCGTACTAGTGGTGCCGTACAGTGCCGTGTCTTCCTTTGCAGATGACACCCGAATCTGTATGACAGTGTCCACCGTTGAAGACACTGCAAGACTCCAAGCAGACATAAACCAAATCTTTAAATGGGCTGCAGAAAACAATATGAAGTTCAATGATGAGAAATTTCAATTACTCAGATACGGAAAACGTGAGGAAATTAAAATCTAATCGGAGTACAAAACTAATTCCAACCACACGAGCGAAAAACTAATGTCAAAGACCTGGGAGTGATCATGTCAGAGGATCTCACATTCAAGGACCACACCGTAGCAATCGCATCTGCTAGAAAAATGACAGGATGGATAATGAGAACCTTCAAAACCAGGGATGCAAAGCCCATGTTGACACTTTACAAATCGCTTGTTCTATCTAGGCTGGAATATTGCTGCACACTAACTGCACCTTTCAAGGCAGGTGAAATTGCTGACCTTGAAAATGTGCAGAGAACCTTCACAGCACGCATAACTGCGATAAACCACCTCAATTACTGGGAACGCTTGAAGTTTCTAAACCTGTACTCCCTAGAACGCAGGCGGGAGAGATACATTGTTATATACACGTGGAAAATTCTCGAGGGATTAGTACCAAACTTGCACACGAAAATCACTCCCTACGAAAGCAAAAGACTCGGCAGGCGATGTAACATCCCCCCAATGAAAAGCAGGGTTGCCACTAGCACGTTGAGGGACAATACAATAAGTGTCAGGGGCCCAAGATTGTTCAACTGCCTCCCAGCATACATAAGGGGGATTACCAACAAACCCCTGGCTGTCTTCAAGCAGGCACTGGACAGGCCCCTAAAGTCGGTACCTGACCAGCCAGGCTGTGGCTCGTATGTTGGACTGCGTGCGGCCAGCAGTAACAGCCTGGTTGATCAGGCTCTGGTCCAACATGAGGCCTGGTCACAGACCGGGCCGCGTGGGCGTTGACCCCTGGAATTCTCTCCAGGTAAATTCTAGCGGCTTCAAATTAAGCAGGAAACGGCTGGTAGGCCTACATATGAAAGAATGGGTCTATGTGGTCAGTGTGTGCAGTATAAAAAAAATCCTGCACCACACACTGCATAATGAGAAAAAAAACTCTGACCGTTTTTTTCGTTTAAAACAGCGACTTTGCAGTCTATTTTCGTATGGTATTTATTGATGTATTCTCGTTTTCTTGGTCTCATGTGATAGAATGGAAGATATATTACAGAAATAGAGATGATTTTGATTGGTTTGACAATGACAAGTACCTTGAAATTTAGCTCAAAGTAGCGAAAAAGTTTGATTTTCGCCGATGTTCATGAGTAAACAAATCACACCATGCGTCCAATACACATCAACTGGCGAGTCTAATATTCTTGCACAAGTACGCTGATATTATTTATACCATTTTTACAATGATGCAGTTGTATACATAACAGTAAATCTTCTATTTTTTGTGAGAATAAAAATTCAAAATGGAAAGCAAAAGTAATGTAAGAGGAGCCTGGAGACGTGACTAATGAACAGAGAAGATGTTATTTTAGTGCCAGGAATGTCTGCCTTGTTTATTCTGGACCCTATTTTGAAATTGGCATCATTTGAAATTTGTGTGAAATTGGCCAAATTGTCATTTTCTGACCACTATTTTGGGTAGTTGAAATTGGTAAATAGGCAGTTTCTTGTACTCAATCGATAGAAGAAATGGAGTTCTAGCGAAATAGCTATGATTGGCCAAAAATAGGGCTCAAAGTGGGTGAAATCGCCAATGCGTAAACATCTTCGAGACCGATAACTTCGCGAGAGCATAATTCCGTAAGTTTTCATTCAAATTTTAAACTTTTGGTGTCGTTATGATCGGAAAAAGATTCTCTATCATATCATAAGAAAAAATTATTATTTTTTTTTCCAAAAAATTTTCGACCCTGAGAACATGTTTCCGAGAAGGCCTGTCGACCCCAAAGGGTTAAATGTCCTATTTTACGTCAATATAGACATTTTCATTAATCCATCTATGATATTTTGTTCAAAATTATATAAGAAACACATTACATAGCATATAAACATGCTGTTTATATGCTATGGAGGTGTGGTTGCCGGACAGAGGAAAAACATTACGTAATACAGTAGAACGTCATTTAGCACGATACATATGTTCCTGAAAAAGTCGTGTTAGATAATTTCGTGTTAAATAATTAAAAGAACTAATGGGAAAAATAGGGTTACGTTCCTGGGAGTCCCCCAAAAAGCCAAACAATTTTTTTTTAGACCAACAGATCTTACAAAAATAAAAGTGAATATGTAATTGTAGTTCATTATCGTGATGTATTATGTTGTTTTTACTGCTTAAGACTACAAATGTAATAGAAATAATATTTACCTTAAATTGTGGGTGCTGGTGTTTGTGGATGATTGTGAAGAGAGTGGAGAGTTATGCTGTGGCCCTACTGGGCTGAGGTGGATAGTAGAAGTTCTTGAACTGAAGTCGATGGTTGAACTGAGTGTCTAACTTTAAGTCAGTCAAGTCAGTCAGTAAGTCAGTGAGTCAGTCATTAAGTCAGTCAAGCCATTCAGTAAGTCAGTCAAGCCATTCAGTAAGTCAGTCAAGCCATTCAGTAAGTCAGTCAAGCCATTCAGTAAGTCAGTCAAGCCATTCAGTAAGTCAGTCAAGCCATTCAGTAAGTCAGTTAAGCCATTCAGTAAGTCAGTCAAGCCATTCAGTAAGTCAGTCAAGCCATTCAGTAAGTCAGTCAAGCCATTCAGTAAGTCAGTCAAGCCATTCAGTAAGTCAGTCAAGCCATTCAGTAAGTCAGTCAAGCCATTCAGTAAGTCAGTCAAGCCATTCATTAAGTCAGTCAAGCCATTCATTAAGTCAGTCAAGTCATTCAGTAAGTCAGTCAAGTCATTCAGTAAGTCAGTCAAGTCATTCAGTCAGTCAGTCATTCAAGTCAGTCAAGTCAGTCAGTGACACAAACTTATGTTTACATCTTTTTATGTGTACAAAGTAACACTTCATTACGGCCAGGGGTTATGTCTTGTCTAATATGTTTTCTTCGTTAATTCAAGATCAAAACACAATTCACTCTTATTCTTCACAAACACAGCTGGCTTGTAGCCAGGACTTCTTGACGCGTATGAAATATGTACGAATGCTGGGATGGTGGGGTCCGTGGTGGCTGGGTAAGGCGGGTGGTGTCTGCTGAACCACAACAGTAGTAGTAACAAGACTGCTTGTGAGAATGGTTATTTGTTTTTCCTTCCCACAAACTGTAAGTAAGTTTATTCAGGTATACACAGATACAGTTACGAAGATTATCATACATAGCAGTATATGTGTAGAGAACCTAGGATAACCCAAAAAAGTTAGAGTGACAGTATTTCCATTGACTGACTTGGGTTATCCAAGGTTCTCTACACATATGCTGCTATGTATGATAATGTATGTAACTGTACTCACCTAATTGTGGTTGCAGGGGTCGAGACTCAGCTCCTGGCCCCGTGTATCTGAATAAACTTACAGTTTGCAGGAAGGAAAAACAAATTCCCTTTTCCTCAAAGCATGAGGATTCTTAGGCAGTAAATAACCATGCGCTCAAAAGTTTTCCCCTCATGCCGAACCGTGTAATATTATCTTTACGTCGTGTAAGATGATAATGTGTCGCAAATCTTAAATCGTGCAATACCAGTAACGTGCAACATAATCTCGTGCTAAATGACGTTCTACTGTACTAATAATAATCACTCTTGGGAACATTAAATGTCTTATTTTACGCTAATATAGACATTTTCATTAATCCACATATGACATTTTCTTCAAAATTATTTTAAAACACATTACATAGCATATAAACATGATACATACACCCACAGAATAAAAATTGACACAAGTATGAGATTTGTTTACCAAGCGACTTTGTAGGAGTGTCGGAAGAATTACGTTTTCTCTAGTCAAACACTGAGGGATAACTGTAGAAAAATGTTCCTTTCGTATGCCTTCACTCTATATATAGCTATTCACGACCCTTGTGGGTTTAGCGCTTCTTTTTTATTATGATAATAATAATAATAATAATATCATTAACTCTAAAAATAGTGTGTTGCATGAGAATGGGAGTGTCTGGAACTCCCTACCTGAAAGCTCCAGAACTGCAGACTCAGCCACCATTTTCAACAATATCATCAAAAAACATTTTATCTCACTAACACACCCCACCATCACCTAAACACATGAAAACCACCGATTCATGCACACACACACACACATCCTCCTCATCTACACCAACACTGACCCAAAGGACAGTAAACATAAAATCCCGAATAGTATAGCTATTGTCTAATAAATCTGAAACTAGTCTTAAGTTTGCCTGATATATACTCTAATATTGGAGCTTTAATAGAAACTATGTAATATGCCAAGACAAAACCATTCTTATTACAAATTTTACAATCTAAATATTCTGAACTACCTCATTATTGTAAATCTATTTAATCATTTGAAATTTGTACTCATTTGTAATTTGTAATATGCACAATCTAATTACAGTGGACCCCCGAGTTTCGGTCATAATTCATTCCAGAAGGCTGTTCAAGTGCCATTACCGAACGAATTTGTTCCCTTAAGGAAAAATGTAAATTAGATTAGTCCTCTCTGACCCCCAAAAATACACATACAAGAGCATTTACAATATTAAACTTACAGTGGACCCCCGCTATTCGAACGGCTCGGTAGTCGAACAAATAGTCATTAGTACAAAAAATTCGATATCGTCATGCGAACAAATTATCGAGTCGAACGAATACGTTCGTGACCTGTCGGCCCAGGCGCTTGGGTGCCTCACAGCGCAGGCGTGGAGAGGCAGTCCCGCGTTGTTTACACTCGAGAGAACAATACCCTGCACGCTTCCCCAGACATTTCACACTTAATTATAATTTTTTGGAGTTTGTTCATTAAGTGTGTTGCGATCCCTGAACAAGATAATTGGGTCAAATGGTTGACGGACCATTTGGGTGCTGCACGGCTGCAGCGCCCGGTGTGACGTCACCATAGTTTATGTCAGGGGGTGGAACCTGGCATAAAGGTAGTATGATCCACGACTGCACTGAGTAACATCTTCACTGAGTAGTGACTGGTATCCCAGTCTGCTTTACTACTCAGTTTCCTGCAGTATGGTTTACGTCACTGAGCTGTGGAGATTGCCTTGCTGTACCCCAGCTGCCATACTGAACTCAGCTTGCTGGCTTTGGTGGCCGCACGAAGACCCATGCAGTGACTATGGCTTGTGTGACATGTCACGTGAGACATGCCGCTTGTCTGGCATGGAGTGTGAACCAGCGGATAGGTGCACGACGGACGCTGTAACATGGAGACAAGGGTGTCGGTGATGACACAGTTGCGAGGGCGTGTCGTGGACCATAGACAAGGGTGTCGGTGATGACACAGAAGCGATTGAGTGTTATGAGAACACAGAGAACAGGGTGTCTGTGATGACACAGTAGCGAGTGAGTGTCGTAGGACACAGACAAGGGTGTCGTTGACACAGAAGCGATTGTGTGTTACAGCAGAAGGGTGTCCTTGACACAGGGTTACATAAAGTGTGAGACATTGGGGCGTTGTTATCATGTGACAGACACCGAGTATGGTAATGTCTTGTGAAATCGAGGTGACACTGAGTTTGTGATATGTTTAGTGTCCCTGTTTGTGATATGTTTAGTGTCACTGTTTGTGATATGTTTAGTGTCACTGTTTGTGATATGTTTAGTGTCACTGTTTGTGATATGTTTAGTGTCACTGTTTGTGATATGTTTAGTGTCACTGTTTGTGATATGTTTAGTGTCACTGTTTGTGATATGTTTAGTGTCACTGTTTGTGATATGTTTAGTGTCACTGTTTGTGATATGTTTAGTGTCACTGTTTGTGATATGTTTAGTGTCACTGTTTGTGATATGTTTAGTGTCACTGTTTGTGATATGTTTAGTGTCACTGTTTGTGATATGTTTAGTGTCTCTGAGTTTGTGGTGTCGTGTGACACTTACGACAGCCTAGTCGTTTAATTAACAATGTGACATTGTTACCATAGTACAAATATTATGCTTATGTACAAAGATCATGCTTTTTATATTTTATATGTACAGAGAGTACTATTCTTTATATAACATTTTACGAGTAAAAAGAAATATATATATATTTATAAGATAATGTGTCTATTTATTATTATACCCCTGACAAAAACCCTTTATTATTTTATTACGGTATTGCATTATTGGTTATGAGAGCAGATTCCCTTAGAATAACAGGCCGAGTAATCGGATTTGCCATAGCTCTCGTAACTAATATTGTAATATTGTAATAAAGTGCGACTGTGAAATAAGCTACCATGGGTCCCAAGAAAGTTCCTAGTGGTACCCCTGGGCTGATAAAAGTGAGAAACACCGTAGAAATGAAGAAGGAAATAATACAAAAATACGAGTGGTGTGCGATTGTGTGATCTTGCCAGGATATATGGCAAAAACAGGTCAACTATCGCTTCTATCCTGCTTAAGAAGGAAGAAATTAAGCAAGCTGATGTTGCAAAAGGTGTTACTGTGCGAGCCAAAAACAGACCACAAATAATCGAAGAGATTGAGAAGTTGTTGCTGGTGTGGATCAAGGATAAAGAGTTAGCGGGTGATAGTGTGTCTGAGTCAATTATTTGTGAAAAGGCAAGGAACTTGCATGCCGATCTTTTAAAGAAAATGCCTGCAACCAGTGCTGATTGTAATGGTAGTGAATTTAAAGCCAGCAAAGGCTGGTTTGAGAGATTTAAAAATCGTAGTGGCATACATAATGTAGTAAGGCATGGTGAGGCTGCCAGTTCAGACAAACATGCAGCTGAAAAATTCATAAATGAGTTTCAGGACTACATAAAGACTGAAAAATTGAAACCTGAACAAGTGTTCAATTGTGACGAAACAGGCCTGTTTTGGAAGAAAATGCCCAACAGGACCTACATTACTCAGGAAGAAAAGGCACTGCCAGGACACAAGCCTATGAAAGACAGGCTAACTCTCATGATGTGTAGTAATGCTAGTGGGGATTTTAAATTAAAGCCTTTACTAGTGTATCACTCAGAAAATCCCAGAGTGTTCAAGAGACACAATGTCGTCAAAAGTAGATTGTGTGTCTTGTGGAGAGCTAGTCAGAATGCATGGGTCACAAAGCACCTTTTCAGTGACTGGATCCATGAAGTGTTTGGCCCCAGTGTGGACAAAAAGTGCCTCCTGTTGCTGGACAATGCTCCTTCACATCCTCAAAACATGGAAGACCTACTGTGTGAAGACTTCAAATTTATAAAACTGAAGTTCTTGCCTCCTAACACCACTCCTCTCCTCCAGCCCATGGATCAGCAGGTCATCTGTAACTTCAAAAAACTCTACACAAAAGCAGTGTTTGAAAAGTGCTTTGAAATGACCTCGGACAGTGAATTGACCCTTAGAGAGTTCTGGAAGAATCATTTCAATATCTACAGCTGCATAGGCCTTATAGGCAAGGCTTGGGAGGGAGTGACTTCAAGGACTTTGAACTCTGCTTGGAGACCATTGTGGCCAGGTTGTGTCCAACAGAGGGATTTTGAAGGGTTTGAGGCTGACCCTGACCCTGTGCCTGTTGTGGACTGTATTGTGGAATTGGGCAAGTCCATGGGGTTGGAGGTGAGTGGCAATGATGTGGAAGAGTTAGTGCAGGGCCACAGGGTAGAGCTAACAACTCAAGAGCTGCAAGAGCTGGAAATGGAAGAGCATCAGACCAGATTTGAGGCTATTGATTCACGGGAGAAGGAGGAGGAAGAGGGGCTGAAGAAGGTGCCTTCTTCAGAGATTAAGGAGATGTGTACAATGTGGAATAGATTGCAAAGTTTTGTTGAAAAATACCACCCTGAACAAGCTCAAACAAGCCATAACAGCAGCATGTTCAGTGACCAAACAATGTCCTTCTTCAGGAACATGTTGAAAAGGCACCAGAAACAGAGGACTGTGGACAGTTATTTTGTTAAAGTGTCCAGTGACTCCCAAGCTGGTCCTAGTGGGATTAAAAGACAAAGAAAAGAAGTAACCCCAGATAGGGCTTTGGTACCTGAAGTCCTTCTAAAAGGGGATTCCCCTTCCTCACTCCTCCTCCCTCTCTTCCATATGCCATCAACAATCTTCAATAATGGTAAGTAAAAAGACTTGCATTTATTTACTAATACTTTTAGTAGTACAGCACTGTAGTATTTAATGTTTTTGTCTATGTAGAAGCTTAATTTTATTAAAATATATTATTTTTTATATATTTTTGGATTTCTGGAACTGATTAATTGTATTTCCATTATTTCTTATATGAAAATTAAATCGCCTTTCGAACATTTCACGTTAAGAACAAGCTCCTGGAACGGATTAAATTCGAATGGCGAGGGTCCACTGTACATAATTGTTCGATTTCCGAGGTGACCGAAACTCGGGGGTCCACTGTATTCTGAACTAGTACCTCACTATTGTATTTAATCATTAGAAATTTGTATTCATATGTAATTTGTAATATAGATTAAGAACTAGTATTAAGTCTGCCCGAAATGCCTAGCATGCCCAGGCATGCTAGGCATGCTAACGGCCATCTTTGTAATTACAGTGGAACCCTGAGTTTCGGTGATTCTGAATATCGTTTTTTTCGTGTTTCGAGCGCTTTTTTCGATCAATGTTTTGTTCGTGTATCGGCCATTTACTCGTGTATCGGTCCGTACCAGACCTGTCCGCCTGCCCGTGCTTGCGCGTCTCGCCGCACAGGATGCCAGTCTAGCGTTGTTTACCATTGAGAGAACATTACCCAGCGTGCTCTTTCAAACATTCACAATAAATTTGTTGTGTTTATTGGTGGTTTAGTGATTGTCACTGTGAAATAAGTCACCATGGGTCCAAAGAAGCTTCCTAGTGGCACCCCTGTGGAAAAGAAAGTGAGGAACACCATCGAAGTGAAGAAGGAGATTGTAGAAAAATATGAGTGGCCTACATGTGAGTGAGCTTGCCAGGATGTACAAGAAAAACACATCTACTATCACCTCTATCCTGGCAAAGAGAAAAGAAATCAAGGAAGCTAATGTTGCAAAAGGGGTTGATATGTTAAAGAAAAATAGATCGAAAACAGTGGATGAGGTTGAGAAGTTGTAGGGGGTGTGGATCAATGAAAAACAGATAGCGGGTGATAGTATTTCCACGGCGAAAATTTGTGAAAAGGCAAGGCAGTTGCACACAGATCTTGTCAAGACAATGCCTGCAGCCAGTGCTGAGGTGAGTGATTTTAACCCTTTGGGGGTCCAAGGGGTCTTTCTGAAACTCATTCTCAGGGTCCACGAATTTCAAAAAAAAGAAAAAAAAATATTTTTTCTTATGAAATGATAGAGAATCTTTTTCCAATCATAACGCCCAAAAAAATTATGAAATTTGATCGAAAACTAACGGAATTATGCTTTCGCGAAGTTAGCGGTATCCATGACATTTATGCATCGGCGATTTCGCCCACTTTGAGCCCTATTTTCGGCAAATTCCAATGTTTCAGTTTACTAAAATTATAGCTATTTCACTAGAACTCCATTTCTTCTATCGATTGAGTACAAGAAACTGCCTATTTACCAATTTCAACTACCCAAAATAGTGGTCAGAAAATGGCAATTCGGCCAATTTCACACAAATTTCAAACAATGCCAATTTCAAAATAGGGTCCAGAATAAACAAGGCAGACATTCCTGGCACTAAAATAACATCTTCTCTGTTCATTAGTCACGTCTCCAGGCCCCTCTTACATTACTTTTGCTTTCCATTTTGAATTTTTATTCTCACAAAAAATAGAAGATTTACTGTTATGTATACAACTGCATCATTGTAAAAATGGTATAAATAATATCAGCGCACTTGTGCAAGAATATTAGACTCTCCAGTTGATGTGTATTGGACGCATGGTGTGATTTGTTTACTCTTGAACATCGGCCAAAATCGAACATTTTCGCTATTTTGTGCTCAGTTTCAAGGTACTTGTCATCGTGAAACCAGTCAAAATTATCTCTATTTCTGTAATATATCATCTATTCTATAAAATGAGACTAAGAAAACGAGAATACAAGCATAAATACCATACGAAAATAGATGCAAAGTCGCTGTTTTAAACCAAAAACACAGTCAGAGTTTTTTCCTCATTATGCACTGTGTGGTGCAGGAATTTTTCATACTGCGCACACTGACCGCACAGACCCATTCTATCACATCTAGGCCTAACAGCCTGTTTCTGCTTGATTTGAGGGCACTAGAATTTAGGCGTATTAGTACGTCAATAAACCCAGGCGTAAGCCGTACTAGTACGACCAAAATCCCGAAAGGGTTAAAGCCAGCAGAGGCTGGTTTGAGAGGTTTAAGAAATGTAGTGGCATACAGTGTTGTGAGGCGTGGTGAGGCAGCCAGCTCAGACAAACGTGCAGCTGAAAAATTTGTGCAGGAATTCCAGGGGTTCGTAGACACTGAAAAATTCGAACCCCAACAAGTGTTTAATTGTGATGAAACAGGCCTGTTTTGGAAGAAAATGCCTAACAGGACCTTCATTACTCAGGAGAAAAAGGCACTGCCAGGACACAAGCCTATGAAAGACAGGCTAACTCTCATGTTGTGTGCTAATGCCAGTGGTGATTTTAAGGTGAAGCCTTCAAGAAACACAATGTTAACAAGAATAAATTGTGTGTGTATTGGAAGGCTAACACCAAGGCATGGGTCACTAAGGACATTTTCGTGGAATGGTTCACTGGAGTGTTTGGCCTTAGTGTGAAGAAATACCTCCTGGAAAAGAAATTGCCACTCAAGTGCCTCCTGGTACTAGACAATGCTCCTGCTCATCCTCACAACTTGGGAGACTATTTGTCTGATGAGTTCAGTTTCATCACAGTGAAGTTCTTGCCTCCTAACACCACTCCTCTCATCCAGCCCATGGACCAGCAGGTCATTTGTAACTTCAAAAACTGACACCAAGCAGTGTTTGAAAAGTGCTTTCAAGTGACCTCGGACACTGAGTTGACCCTAAGAGAGTTCTGGAAAGATCACTTCAATATCCTCCATTGCATAGGCCTTATAAGTAAGGCTTGGCAGGAGTGACTTCAGGACTTTGAACTCTGCTTGGAGACCACTGTGGCCGGATTGTGTTGAAAAGAGGGATTTTGAAGGATTTGAGGCTGACCCTGACCCTGACGACCCTGTGCCTGTTGTGGAAGATATTGTGGCATTGGGGAACAGCCTGGGGTTGGAGGTGAGTTTTGAGGATGTGGAAGAGTTGGTGGAGGAGCACAGGATAGACCTAACCACTGAAGAGCTGAAAGAGCTTCATCAGGAACACAACATCAGACGACCTTTAAGGAAATTGATTCAGAGGAGGAGGATGAACAGGGTGGGGTAGTAACTTCTTCAGATTAAGGAAATGTGTTCTATGTGGACTAGGTTGCAGATATTTGTTGAAAAACACCACCTGACCAAGCTGGAAACCAGCCATATCTGCAACATGTTCAGTGACAGAACCTTGTCCCACTTCAGGAAAATGTTAAAGAGGCACCAGAAACAGAGCACTCTGGACAGTTACTTTTCTAGGAAGGGTCTAGTGACTCTCAAGCTGGTCCTAGTGGCATTAAAAGAAAAGAAGGGAAGTAACCCCAGATAAGGACTTGTTACCTGAAGTCCTTATGGAGGGATTTCCCTTCAAACATAACCCTCCCCTGTCCTCCTCCTACATAAATCCAGTTATACGTACATAGATTATCATACATAGCAGCATGTGTGTAGAAAACCTAGGAAAACCCCAAAAAAAGTCAGACAGATGAGTACATAAGAGTATAGAAGGTTCGGAGTTTTGTAAACAAACCAGTTGTTGCTGTTGTTACCAGCCTGGACACGAATGGTTTTTGTTCACTCGTCAAGCCAACTGGAAAAACATCTCATATTTATGTTAATTTATATGTTTATATGTTAAGTAGCATGTTTATTTTGTAATTTTGAAAAAAATATCATAGATGGATTAAGCAAAATGTTCATATTAACGTTTTATACGCTTCAGAGTGATTATTATTGTGTTATGTATTATTATCATTATTAATGCACCTCAGAGTGATTATTATTGTGTTATTATTATCATTATTAATATGGCATCTTCAAGACTAATAACACACTCTTAGTGATTTTAATGTGTTCCTGCATGCCAGCACAGGTGCAAGTTGTGGAGTTTAAAGCAGTTAAGTTCAGTGACAAAGTGTAGCATTAAGAGTGTAGCAATTAAGCGATCAAGCGATAGAAAAAGGACGAAACGAAATAAACTCCTGACAGCATAAGCCACTCCACCTATCTTCTGAAAGGTATGTAAATGGTGCACATACACCAGTTCATTTGTACATTATGGTTTTCTTATGAAAGAAGTGATCTAATGCAGTTAGTATAAGAGAAAATGGAGTTTGTAATGCTAACACGTCTGAAGGAGGAAAGAATGGGAAGACGTTTTCATAGCGGGAGCAAGAATGCCCGCCACCACATACGTAATGACATACATATTTTATTCATTCTAGAGTGTATATTTGGTTTTATGTTATTTATATAGTTTATTAGGTCATATTAGATGAATTGTGATAGATACATAAGCCATAGAGTTGATAATAGGGTCATATTGAAGTACTATTTTGTCATGCCTCCTGACGGAACGGATTAATTGGATATACATTATTTCTTATTGGGAAATACTGCTTCGACTTTAGAACTAGCTCCTGGAACGGATTAAGTTTGAAACTTGAGGTACCACTGAAATTATAATAAAATAATGAGGAGCTTCAGAAGGCTGCCACTAATTGGCGCAGCGAATGCCACAATATCCGCTGAGCCTGGCCCATGGCCGGGCTCAGAGAGTAGATACTCTCGAAACTCTTCAAAGGTATATCAAAGGAGTAGTGTAGCAGTTAAGTTCAGCGATAAATTGTAGCATTAAGAGTGTAGCAAGTAAGTTAAGTGATTAAGCGATAGAAAAGAAACGAAATGAAACAAACTCCTCCAATGTTGTTGTTGGGGTTTATAGGGCCACTGACAGCATACGCCCTCTGCCTATCTTTCCCACCCTCAACCTCTGCCACCATCTCTTCTCCAAGGTAATTATGTACGTACACTTTATAAAACCAGTTTATTTCTTTACATTCTCTATTATGTTTTATTATGTATTTGTGCAATATTTCTTATTTATAAATACATTGTTTCAGTGTTTTCCTTAAGAAACTAGTGATCTAGTGCAGTTAGCCTCACAAAAACTCCGTTTTCAGAAGGGGAAGAATGGGAAGATATGGTCAGTGCAGCAGCGGGAGGCGCCGCCACCACTCGCCATATTATGGCCTATTTTATTCATTCTAGAGTATATATCATGTTTCTATGTTATATTTATATTGTTTATTATGTCATATTATGCCATAGAGTTGATATTAGCGTTATATTGAAGTATTTTGTCCTGCCTCCCGAGAGCAGGAATTCCACTGGAACAAATTAATGGCATTTCAATTAATTTAAATGAGGAAAATTGATTTGATATATGAGCAAATTGAGTTACGAGCTAGGTCACAGAACAGATTAAACTCTTAAGTCAAGGTTTCACTGTATTTTTAATCTGAATTATGAAATACCTCAGTATGTATTTTAAAAACTATTCGTATTCCTTTGTCAGATAATTATAATCATAATTTAGTTTTAAGGCTATCCAAAATGCTATGCATAAAAAGAGGCTTTTCTTTATAAAGTACAGTGGTCCTCGGTTTTGCCGAAATTTCATTCAGAATGCTGCTCAAGTGCCATTACCGAGCAATTTACTTCCTTAAGAAATAATGTCACGTAGGTTAGTCTATTCAGACCCCCAAAAATACACTTGCACAGCATTTACGAAAATACACTTACATAAATGTTCGAGTTTGGAGATGCACGAAACCGAGGGACCACTGTAATTTTATATGACAATCCCCTAATTGTATAATGTACTGTACTCCTCTTTATAGAAATAAAGTTTGTTTTGTTTGTGTTAG
>WNWK01013148.1:0-56440 GCA_009830355.1 Cherax destructor | reverse complement strand
GTTTCTTTTCTTTTTCACCTGCAGGACGGAAACCCCCTGTGGTTGCTGCTAAAACCTACTCCTACTATATATATATATATATATATATATATATATATATATATATATATATATATATATATATATATATATATATATATATATATATAAAATATATATAATATATATATATATATTTTGGGGGATTAGGAAAAATTTGGGATTTTTTTAAATAGAACGCTCCCCTTTGCATAAAAAAGGGAAAATTTGTGTTAAAATTTCGCCAAAATCATTCTGAAATAACAAAAAAATATTTTTCATTTTTTTGTTTATTTTTAAAATTTAAATTTTAAGATCAAAAATATATTTATTTGGGGTTTAGCTAAATTGCCTTTTTTAATGGTTAGTGGGTTTCCCAAAGTTTCTTTGGTACAAAATTAAAATTTTTACATTAACATAAATAAAAAAAATATTTTTTTTTAAACGTATAAGAGAAAATTTTAGAAAGGATTTAAATTTTAAATGAGTTTTTTCAATTGACCATTTTACCTAATCGGCACGACATATATATATATATATATATATATATATATATATATATATATATATATATATATATATATATATATATATATATATATATATATATATATGCAAGACACAATGAAGTCAACGACATCATAAAGAGAACCCTTGGTACAGCTGGATTCCCAGCCGAGAGAGAGCCCCGATCACTAGCAGCCAACAATACCCACAACTCAGTAAACCGCCCCGACGGGATCACCATCTATCCTTGGAAGAATGGCAAGCTCTTAGCATGGGACTATACCTGTGTCGACACTGGCTGACACCTACATCCATCACAGTGTCGGGCGACAGGAAGGAGCTGCTGACCACAGAGAGGAGTACAAAATCAGCAAGTACAGGGACATAAGCCAACAGTATCAATTTGTCCCAGTAGGATCAGAGACCTTGGGATCATTTGGAAAAAATGCAACACGTTTCCTTAAAGCACTGGGTTCCAGACTCATCGAGACCACCAGGGACCCAAGGGCAGCCACTTTAATGTTCCAGCGCCTCAGCATGGCCATCCAGAGGGGAAACGCATGCTGCATACTGGGCTCGCGTCTGGCTTCGGAGGAGCTAGAGGAGATTCATAATCTTTGATATATTGTATCAATGTATTCATGTTCATGTTTGTGTTTTCTGTCAATGTATTCTGTCTATTACTAAAGCACTCATATAATATATACAGTGACGGTTAGGAGAAGAAAATATTCAAACAGCTCCGTAGAGAACCTCGAGTTTTCTCTGAGGTACGTTTATTGTCTTCTCTGAGGATGAGGGTCCCCAGTAAAGTTCTAGATGTGGTACCTTCCTACATATATATATAATATATATATATATATATATATATATATATATATATATATATATATATATATATTATATAATATATATTCTACCCACTGAGGCAGTGGATAGAATGAAAGGGATAAGGACGCTGGGATTGATGGGATAAAGATAGAAATGTTAAAAGCAGGTGGGGATATAGTTTTGGAGTGGTTGGTGCTATTATTTAATAAATGTATGGAAGAGGGTAAGGTACCTAGGGATTGGCAGAGAGCGTGTATAGTTCCTTTGTGTAAAGGCAAAAGGGAAAAAAGAGAGTGCAAAAATTATAGGGAAATAAGTCTGTTGAGTGTACCTGGTAAAGTGTATGGTAGAGTTATTATTGAAAGAATTAGGAGTAAGACGGAGAGCAGGATAGCAGATGAACAAGGGGGCTTTAGGAAAGGTAGGGGGTGTGTAGAACAAGTGTTTACAGTGAAACATATAGGTGAACAGTATTTGGATAAGGGTAAAGAGGTTTGTGTGGCATTTATGGATTTGGAAAAGGCATATGATAGGGTGGATATGGGGGCAATGTGGCAGATGTTGCAGGTGTATGGAATAGGAGGAAGGTTACTGAAAGCAGTGAAGAGTTTTTATGAGGATAGTGAGGCTCAGGTTAGAGTGTGTAGGAGGGAGGGGGACTATTTCCCAGTAAAAGTGGGCCTTAGACAAGGATGTGTGATGTCACCGTGGTTGTTCAATATATTTATAGATGGGGTTGTAAGAGAAGTGAATGCGAGGGTCTTGGCAAGAGGTGTGGGGTTAAAAGATAAAGAATCAAATACAAAGTGGGAGTTGTCACAGTAGCTTTTTGCTGATGACACTGTGTTTTTGGGAGATTCTGAAGAGAAGTTGCAGCGGTTGGTGGATGAATTTGGTAGGGTATGTAAAAGAAGAAAATTGAAAGTGAATATAGGAAAGAGTAAGGTGATGAGGATAGCAAAAGTGATTAGGTGACGAAAGATTTGATATCAGATTGGAGGGAGAGAGTATGGAGGAGGTGAATGTATTCAGATATTTGGGAGTGGACATGTCAGCAGATGGGTCTATGAAGGATGAGGTGAATCATAGAATTGATGAGGGGAAAAGGGTGAGTGGTGCCTTTCGGAGTCTGTGGAGACAAAGAACTTTGTCCGTGGAAGTAAAGAGGGGAATGTATGAGAGTATAGTTATACCAACACTCTTATATGGGTGTGAAGCATGGGTGATGAATGTTGCAACGAGGAGAAGGCTGGAGGCAGTGGAGATGTCATGTCTGAGGGTGATGTGTGGTGTGAATATAATGCAGAGAATTCGGAGTTTTGAAATTAGGAGGAGGTGCGGGATTACCAAAACTATTATCCAGAGAGCTGAGGAGGGGTTGTTGAGGTGATTCGGACATGTTGAGAGAATGGAACGAAACAGAATGACTTCGAGAGTGTATAAATCTGTAGTGGAGGGAAGGCGGGGTAGGGGTCGGCCTAGGAAAGGTTGGAGGGAGGGGGTAAAAGAGGTTTTGTGTGCGAGGGGCTTGGATTTCCAGCAAGCATGTGTGAGCGTATTTGATAGGAGTGAATGGAGACAAACGGTTTTTAATACTTGACGTGCTGTTGGAGTGTGAGCAAAGTAACATTTATGAAGGGATTCAGGGAAACCGGCAGGCCGGACTTGAGTCCTGGAGATGGGAAGTACAGTGTCTGCACTCTGAAGGAGGGGTGTTAATGTTGCAGTTTTATAACTGTAGTGTAAAGCAACCCTCTGGCAAGACAGTGATGGAGTGTGTGGAGAAAATTATCCAAGAGAGGTGGGGGTATCAGCCCTTTCTGCCCCTTCTGTCCTTAGGGGCCCGGCCCTTAGAAAAGGGCCAGACAGCATCTCTGGCTTCTTGGTCAGTTTAATTGGTAACAGATGAAGAGCCAGGAGTCACGTAGTCGTTGACCAGAGTTGCAAGGAGTGTGAGTGATAGACATTTGATATAAATGGGATTCTTTGCCGTAGCAGGAAAGTTAAAGGCAACTGTTGTATCAGTTTCTACACTTGACATTACAGTCATGTGCTCCAGTGATCTAAATATTTAGAGAACACAAGCATTTGAATTGCAAATTGTTGCAGTGTTCTGCAAGTGTTGAAATTGAGCTGAGGTCGGCAAAACCGGGCAAACCGAGCTGCAGGGCGCACAAGAGCGGCAGATTGAACTCAGCAACGAAAGGGACGGGAGCTGCAGCGCGAGGGGATTTAACCTAACAAAGGACATTAGTCATGCGTGTCCGTTCTCCTATTCAATCTTCACTAACGTCAGGAAATTGGATAAGAACTCTGTTCCAGCGCGTTTAGTGTTAATCATAAAATTGCGGTAAATTCAGAAGTGTGCGCAGCTTCTTACTACTGCAAAAAGACTGGGATTGTTGAACGTAAAGAGACAGTTATGAGTTTGCTTCGTCTAACAGCAGCGTTCTTCAATCAAGACAGCGATCTCCGGGTGTGAATTAAGGGTCAGTTACAAATACCTAGGTAAGTCTGCTTAAACCTAGATGCCACCAGCTGCGCAGTTAGGAAAGCATAATTTGTTTTAGGCAGATTTATCATTCACCCGGTGATACGCGGGCGATACGCCCAAAACACGTGAGTGTTCATCTCAGTCTTTATTTAATGACTGATGATATGGGCATATGCTCCTTTGGGGCAATATATAATACCTACATAATTTTATTCTACCATACAGCCCAGGGGGATGTGACCGTCTGCATCAACTAACGACTTCTGAGATGGCTGGGGAGTCGTGGATGCATCAACAAGCTAAGTACCAAAAATACAGTCCACATAACTTGTAACATTCCCCCACAGAATGAATGATGATGAAAGTTTTTCTTTTTGGGGCCACCCTGCCTTGGTGGGAATCGGCTGATGTGTTGATAAAATATATATATATATATTGCATAGCTCCTGACGACGCACTCTCTAGCTATGCAATGTTACAAGACAGAAACAGATAGGAGGGGAATTTCTGTGATGCAAGGCAGAACTATCAATGGCAGCCCATGACACAGAGTGAGGTCCATCACCAACACAAACACCTATCTCCCCCGTCCCCTCACATCCTTCCTGGGTAAGGGGACGTCTTCACCTCAGAGGGTAACAGATAGTAAGTTACAGAATATTAAGGAAACGCAGTAGTCAGTCTAAAACCGCATTCAATATTAATTTCCAGGAAACAATTTGTGAATGCCTCTACTGGTTAGATTCAAATATTCACTTCCTATATTTAGTTGATAAGGAAAATTAAGCAGGGCACAATACAATTCCTTTTGCGTGCAATGAGCGTCAGGCAATGACCAAAGAATGCCACTATTATCCTGGGTCCCTACAACGTTAAGGGCAGGATTCTGTTCCTCAAAACTTTCTTAATTCATTTCCACAAGTAATGCATCTTTTCTTCCTCAGGTCTGTCTCGTCACATGCAGGGGCTGTCTAGCAATAAGGTCATGGCTATCATTCCAGGTACCTACAATGTGCGGATTCTCTTCCGCTAAAACGTTTTATTTCATCAGTTTCCTTCTGTTGTGTTTAGTGTTTGTGTGTGAATGTATATTTATGTGTGTGTGTACATGTGTGTTTTTGTCAGTGCATATTTGTGTGTGTGTGTGTGTGTGTAATGAAAAAAAGAGAAAACAAATACGAAGTCGTTCAATATTTCGTGTCTCCTTTTTAGTCTCCATGATAAGTTAGAGGGTTTTGCAAAACTTCTCCTACTGGGCGGATCTGGCACTATCATAAAGGCAGCAACATTGATCAAGGCACAACTCTCTGCCTTGATCAATTTACACAAATTTACTGTACTTCAAGAAGAGAATCATTCACCATTTTATCCTTTCTTTTTCTTATCCCATGAATACCACGAGGCAATTCATTACCATCTTTAAACTTGTTCTCTCTTAACATAGATATGTTAAATATTACGTCAAGAACATAATGAAAACTCCAGGACACAGCTGGCGCCACTATCATCTGCTGCTCATTATAAAACCTGTGTAATATTAACTACTGCTATAATGTCCTGTTATAATGAAGCTATTGCCTGGGGTAGGCATTAAATTTAGCAGAGGTAACAGCTTCAAAAATATATTTTAGACTCATGATTAATAATACGCATCCATTAAATGTAAGTATGATAGTGGCGTCATAAGCGTGAGGGATAGCGGGGAGAGAGAGCAAGCACACATATGTACACACAAATGAGAAAACACATATAAATTCACACATATAAACATTAACACATGCTGTAATAAACGCATATGTCGCTATGACTGTTACATTTCTTCATGAATACAGGTGTTAACACGAGCCCAGTTTGACATGTAATTTAGATGTCGACATAAACGTGTATTGACTTGAACGCTCATGTTACAAACGCATGTGTCGACTTGAGTGTACATATACACTCACATGTGGACATGAGCAACACTGAGTGACATGACGTAGAGTGAGAGTTTTATTCTTAAACTTAAATCATTCTATATTATCCCTACGTGAGCGGCAGCTCTGTTAGTGCTAGAAACAGTGCTTAATCCCGCCAGTAGAACCTAACAAAGACAGTGCTGGTACAAGTTCTACTACAAGTGTTGGTATACGTCTTCTACCAGTACCACAATCAGTGTTGGTATACGTCTTCTACCAGTACCACAATCAGTGTTGGTATACTTCTTCTACCAGTACCACAATCAGTGCTGGTACAAGTAACACTAAACCCAGTTAGTGCTAGTACAACTACACTTACTAGTTCCTCGACAAGTGCTCGTACAAGAACCACTACCAGTTTCTCACAGTCAGTCCTAGTAACACATCCTGTGCTAGAATAAGTGTCACTATCAGGAACACATCAAGTGCTAGTTAAGTGCCACTACCAGTGCTAATAGATTTGCCACTACCAGTAATATAACAAGTGTCATTATCAGAGCGAGTGCAAGCAACACTACCAATACTAGTACAAGTACCACTAATACTAGTGAAAGTAGCGCTACCAGTTCTAGTAACAGTATCACTACTAGTGCTAGTAAAAGTACCATTACCAGTGCAAGAACAGGTACCACTACAAGTGTTAGTACGAGTACTATTACCAGTGCTAGCACAAGTACCATTACCAGTGCTAGTCCAAGTACCAGTATTAGTACATGTACCGCTGCCAGTGCTAATACAAGTACCACTACCAGTGCTAGTACAAGTACCAGTACTAGTACAAGTACCACTACCAGTGCTAGTACAAGTACCACTACTAAGGCTAGCACAAGTACCACTACTAATGCTAGTACAAGTACCACTACCAGTACTAGTAAAAGTATCAGTGCTAGTACAAGTACCACTACTAATGCTAGTACAAGTACCACTACCAGTACTAGTACAAGTACCATTGCCAGTGCTAGTACAAGTACCACTACCATAGTACTAGTATCACTACCAGTGTTAGTACAGCATCACTACCAATGCTATTACAAGTGTAGACAGTAATCCCACTGCTACTTCTCATAGTACCCCCTTGGAATGAGTTGTTGTGGGCCTAGTTTTCCTGAGTGCCCACCAGAGGGCACTGCCTCAAGTTAGACATACACAGCCATGCTTCTCTCTCACTCGACGACCGGCGGCCTACCTGGCAAGTCACCTCCCCCTCCGTGGACCGGCTTCGGCACACCTCTCACTGCCCGCTTGTGAACCCCATTAGTTCAATAAAGAAGCTAGCCAAGGGCCGTATATCTCACCTACCTCTATGCTATCTGGCATGTTACTAGATCTGCCCAAAAGATAGTAATAACAGTATTTACCTGGAGAGTGCTTCGGGGGTCAACGCCCCCGCGGCTCGGTCTGAGATCAGGCCTCGTGGTGGATTATTGTCTGATCAACCAAGCTGTTATTGCTGGCCACACGCAAACTGACGTACGAACCACAGCCCGGTTGGTCAGGTACTGACTTTAAGTGCCTATCCAGTGCCTTCTTGAAGACAGACAGTCTATTGGTAATCCCCCTTATGTATGTTGGAAGGCAGTTGAACAGTCTTGGGCCCCGGACACTTATTATGTTGTTTCTCAGTGTACTCGTGTCTCCCCTGCTTTTCATTGGGGGAATGTTGCATCTCCTGCCGAGTCTTTTGCTTTCATAGGGAGTGATTTTCGTGTGCGGGAGATTGACACAGGAACATAAGAATGGAGGAACACTGCAGAAGGCCTACTGGCCCATACAAGGCACGTCCATATCAAAACCACCCCTACCAATAGACCCCTGGCTGTCTTCAAGCGGGCACTGGACAAGCACCTAAAGTCGGTGCCTGACCAGCCAGGCTGTGGTTCGTACGTTGGACTGCGTGCGGCCAGCAGTAACAGCCTGGTTGATCAGGCTCTGATCCAACATGAGGCCTGGTCACAGACCGGGCCGCAGGAGCGTTGACCCCTGGAACTCTCTCCAGGTAAACTCCAGGTACCCAAAACTACCCAAGAATTTACTCCCGTACCCACGACATCAATCAAACCCAGCCCCTCCCACTCATATATTTGTCCAATCTCTTTTTAAAGCCACCCAAGGTCCTAGCCTCTATCACAGTACTCGGAAGATTGTTCTACGCATCTACAACTCTGTTCGAAAACCCGTACTTAACTATGTCCTTTCTAAATCTAAATTTATCGAACTTAAATCCATTATTTCTGGTTCTTACTTGGTTCGACATCCTCAGTACTTGATTAAATCACCATTGTTTATGCCCATCATCCACTTATACACTTTGATGATATCTCCCCTCATTCTACGTCTCTCCAGAGAGTGGAGATTCAAGGCTTATCTAAGTCTATCTTCATACTGAAGATTCCTTATACAGTAAATCATTTTAGTCATTCTTCTCTGTATGTTCTCCAATGAGTGTATATCCATCCTGTAGTAAGGAGACCAAAACTGAGCGGCATAATCTAAATGAGGTCTCACTAGTGATGTATAGAGCTGTAAAATAACTTTTGGACTTCTGTTACTTATACTTCTTGAAATAAATGCTAGTAATCTGTCAGCCTTGTTGCGCACACTTAGGCACTGTTGTCTTGGCTTTAGATTTCTGCTCACCATGACTCCCAAGTCTTTTTCACATTCTGTATGCTCAAGCTCCACTTCACCTAGTTTATAGCTTCGAGGGTTATTTTCATTACCAAGAACTAGTACCTTACACTTGTCCACAATGAACTTCATCTGCCATTTTTCAGACCAAGACATTAATTTGTCTAAATCCTCCTGGAGTTCATTGGTATCCTCCTCAGAATGAATCATACGGCCTATTTTGTATCATCAGCAAATTTGCTCATGTCACTTGTAATTTCTTCATCAAGGTCTTTAATGTAAATTATGAACAACTGAGGGCCTAAAACTGATCCTTGCTGAACGCCACTAGTGACTAATCCCCATTCAGATTTGACCCCATTAATGGAAACTCTCTGCTTTCTATTGGTAAGCCATGCCTCTATCCATGCTAGAACATTTCCTCCTATACCATGAAAATATAAACACATAAGCAGTATAATGTGATCCTTTATTGACAACGTTTCGCCAACACAGTGGGCTTTATCAAGTCACAAACAGATCTATCTACCTGGGTGAAAGGTACAAGAGTATATATAGGATGGAGTAAGGTGGGGAATACTGGGTCAGGTGGGGAATGCTGCATGTGACGATCTTCCGAGTATGGTGAGTCTAGAACCTTGGGTAGCTTTAACAGGACTGCGTGGTCCTGTGGGTTAGAGCGTCATGTGTTTTCGCTCACCATGAGGCGGGCCAAAGTAGCATGGGTTCGAATCCTTGGATAGTCGCAGTGTTGTTATTGATCAATATAATATATATATATATATACATTCAGAAAAAAGTCGTTTATAGCCCCTCACTGTCAAGAGATACTGTCTATCCTACCCCACACACTCTCATGCATTGTTGTGATTAAATTCTCCAATATTAGGTTATCCCAGAGCAACTGTTTATGCAGTCATTGAGTTAAATTATCTGAGCTGTGTTTGCAGGGCTCGATATTTGGCTCCTGTTAAGCCTCTTATATCTCTTTGATTAGCATAACTGATTTCCGACCACTTCTGATGTTGGATTTTCATTTTTATTTCCGCCACTTAATCATTCTGTTTATTATACTTTTCTGCTACATTATGGATAAAGTAATAATTCCTTGCATCCCTATACCTAACAAATAGGTTCTGAAAAGTTCTTCATCCAAGTTCCAGAATACTGCTCTGAGAGTTGCTAATATTGCGTATCTGCTAACGTCATTCGGTTTATGCGTATTTCTTACGATATATCTGGTCATTTTTTTTTTACGCAACTTGTCTTTTTCACGGACTGGTATTTGCAGCTTTTCTCTGCTTATGTTTTCCTGTGTATCATCTCTTCCCCTCACCTTCTTCATTACACATGACCTTGAACTGATTCGAACTGAACTCTAGAGGCAACTCGTTTGACCAAATTTGCATTATTTTGAGGTCTTCTTGACGTTTATTTCTGTTCTCGCCTGTTCTTATTTTTCTTATTAGTGTTTAATCGTCTGCAAACACGGACACTTATTACTCGATCCTCTTTTGAAGACTGTTCATATATCAGGAAGAGCATGTACTCTGATACTGATCATTAAAGATTTCCATTCGTTACTCCCTTCCATGCTGACGTCTCATCCCTTACTGATAATCACTGCTTTCTAGAATACATTAACTCCTCGATCTACCACAAGAATCTGCCTTTTAACCCTTCCTGTTTCTCCAGATTCTAGATTAACCTTTGGTGTGGCACCGTATCATGCTTCCTGCAGTATAGGAAGTAGTTATTTACCCAGCCCTGTCGTTCAGGTTTTATGTCTGTGACTCTGTCAAAGAACTCCAGCAAATTTGTAAGAAAGTATTTTCCACCACTAAATATTTACTTATTTTTCTAAAAAGAACCTTCTTCGCTATGAGTCCTTTAATATCTCTATCCTTTCTGCCTTCTCCAAAACATTTGACATTTGAATGAATGTTAGAAATAAGATTTGAAAGTAGTGTCTATTGCGTCTCCGTCTTTGTATATATGGTACAATATTTTTTTTTCAGTTTTCTGGCATTTGTTCTGATTGGAGAAATTCATTAGATAATGTTTTATTTGGCCACATGTTACCTTTGCTTCTTCTCTTAGTACCTATAGAGATATATTATTTGTTTTTGCAACATCAAACTCACTTAATAGTTTCATCATATCTTTTGTTATTGTTGTTAAGTTTTTTTTACCTTTGTCATTACAAGGGATTCAACAATCTTATTTACAATCAATACTTGAGTTTCACTATAAATGTTTTCCATTAAAACACATTTGTTTCTGAAACTTTCTTATGGCTATAAAACAAAGCATCAAGAAAGGTGAAATTTCAAACATCAACATATTATTTGAAATTAAAATGACTCTGTCTAGGAATAAATGTTCCACAGAGCAGTTAACAGTTAATAGAGCTTTCAGGAGTACAGAGTAGTGCTCTACTTAATAATCAAGTAACAGGTCAAATACAGACAATTACAATCACTTTAACAAGTTAAAGGGAACAAAAAGATAATGATATTGTGCATATAACATTGATATATATTTACCTTCACACGTTATTTTCTCTCTCATCCGTTGTAGAAGTAGGAGGCATCTTTCTGGAATGTTAGAAGCCAAGCAGTAGAGGCTTTTGAAAGTTATCGGACTCATTCCATGAATTTTCAAATGGGTTCCGCATCTCATACACTAAATTTTGTTGATAAGTAATACACATGTACCGCAGTTAGGTATCTTTATACCGAAATATTTCGGAATAAAGATACCTAACTGTTGTATATGTGTTTTAATCCACTTATGGGTACTGTGTACCATAATCACATTCACTAAGTTATACATTACAAGAAGGCGTCGTTTTCTTGTTTTTGTTTGGGTGATGAAATTCTTCAATGGGTATACTTTTTCACTCTAAATTTCGACATATACCGAGTCATTACCCACTTCATTATTCTTTTGAATTTCTGTTTCATGTAATTCATCTCTTATTAATAATTCAGTCTGAATTATTAATTAACCAGTCAACGGTATTTCTGTTAATATGAAGCAGATGCTCTCAGGATAATATGAAGCAGATGCTCTCAGGATAATATGAAGCAGATGCTCTCAGGATAATATGAAGCAGATGCTCTCAGGATAATATGAAGCAGATGCTCTCAGGATAATATGTTTTGAAATATATTACAATCAGTAATGTAATAAACTAATTTGCTGGACACGGTTCACATCTTTATCAGATTAAATCCCTCATCTCAGTCTTACTCTTTTTCCCGCCCTTTCTCCACCTTACTGCTCTCCTTCATACTTATGTTTATGTATTTACTGGTTCATGTCGGACCGAAACGTCGTCATAAGTTTCAACCTACTATATGTGGGTTATTTGTGTGTTCCAGTCACTTTACTGTGACTTGATTTTTTTCTGCGTTATCTTTTGCGCAAATTTCATGTTAAACAATTCTGATTTATCTTTTAGTCATTTTGTGAGAATCATCAACATTCCTGCTGCTAAAAACAAAACAAAAAACACAGAACGGGTGGGATTTAAACCCATGGCAAGTGAGTTAAAACTCCGGGTCACTGCATAAGCCACTGGGCCAGCAGGCAGAGTGGCTTACACACTGGTTTGTTTGTTATTACGGTTCGTGAGTCATGATAGCAGGTGTGAAAGGACTTGAGGTAGAGTTCGACACAGTCACTATGGTGGGAGGTTCATCTGTTAAAACTTGCATCTGTGGTCACAGTTGTGGCCTATGTCAACCTATCATATGAATAGATTCAAGTTTCTGCAGAGTCTCCCTAGCTTTTTTATTTACTAAATAACATAAAAAATGATACCTTCCTTAATCATCACCACCATAACAGTAAATAAATCTCGTATATTGTGTCCGAAGCATTCTGGATATTTGGACCGATTCGTTAAAAAAAAAATTCATAGAATCGGGAAAGATCAATCAAGTGGGAAATATACAATGTTTGTGGATAACCTTAATTACGATTTTTTTTATCAAAGAGTTTATGTTATAAAGTACAATAAAAACACACAGTTACACACGACTATATAAGGTTAACAAGCACACTGAGGTCAGGAAAGGTCAAATGTGAGGTCAGGTGAGATGAAGTGACACAATATGCATAATTTAGGTCCCGATGTATGAGAGAAGGATGTGGTAGGAGGGAAGGATGTGGTAGGAGGGAAGGATGTGGTAGGAGGGAAGGATGTGGTAGGAGGGAAGGTCCAGAGGAAATAATTTGTATTATTTAAGCTTCATGCAATATGCACAACAGTATCAACCAGTTAGCACTTTCCTTCGATTTGCTCAGTATTATCGGTAAATTTTGAAAATCTGTTTCCAAAATCCTACGTCAGGTTTCATCGTCCTTATATAACTTGTGCTGGGTGAAAGTCACTATAGATTGTTGTGAACGACGCAGGAATTGCTGATTCTGTCCATCTTGTAAGCATATTTGTGTTTGTGAAGACGACTCTCAAAGTCCTCTTCACTGAATGCTGGAAACCTGAGCAGCAATGGTACTCTTCTTTCCGTGAGGTCTGGTGTTATTTTGTTTTTGTGGTTACGACACTTGTGCACATGTTGTCCATGTGTCCATGTTGTCCATGTGTCCCGGAGTTCGAACGCTAGCGCAGTCAGCTCACACACTGAGGTCCGGAGTTCGGATCTCCGATACGTCTGGAAAACATTAGGACGGGTTTCCTTAAGACACCTGCGGTCCTTTTTCACCCATCAGTGTAAAATGGGTACCTGGGTGTTAGTCGACTGGTGTGGGTCGCATCCTGGAACAAAACTGACCTAATTTGCCCGAAATGCTCTGCATAGTAGTAGTATGTCAGCTAGGCCTGTATACCTCGTACATGTACTTGTAGAAATAAAGATATTATTATTATTATTACGATAACAGGTGGAATGGGTGATAGAGGTAGCAACCTGTTCTGTAAGAAGGACAAGACGGCCGTCAGTGACAGGTATTTTCCTGGGAGTGCAGTGGATTAGTGAAGCTTTTGCAGGAGAGCAAAACAAGGGAATGTGCACTCTGGCAGGTCCTTTTGCGTGCAAACTGTGCAAGAAGTTTAACTAATAAAAACAGTTCCTCTGGACCTTTAACCATGCCATCTCTCCCCAAACCTCCCCCCCCCTCATCCTCAGACACCCATAAAGACCTAAATTACGCATATTGTTTGTGTTGTCTGTATCTTAATGACATCACTTCTTACTTCACTTGTGATCTCTCTCGAGCCTGACCTCAGGATGCTTGTCAGTCTTATAAGACTGTCAGTTTGGTTAACAAAGAATAAAGATGTTATTTATTTGTAAAGGTTACAGTGTGTAATAACAATTTTGGTTTGCTAAGTACAAAGAAAGTCACTATCATGCTGGGGCATTTCAGTACATAATAGCTGCTTAAATCTAGACAAGATGAGAGTGGTTAACTTTTATTAAAAAATTTATTTAATCTTAATACTAATGCGAGGTGGAGGTTTATAAGAATAATAATCTTGAAGTTGCATATAATAAAAAGAATATTACAATTAATGGTTCAAGCAGTAATATTTCATGGATTGGCAGATGTTTAAGAGACTAGAGGTCATATAATATAATAAATGATTAGAAGTTGTTTTGGTTGGTTTGGTTAGTATTGAGAGATGAGATGATTTTTAAGCAAAGTCCTAAATTTATAACTAATCAAGGTTTTGCTTACTCTATTAAATAGTCACAGACGAAAAGTCGTAATAAATGTTTCTTCAGTTGCTTTACACCATCGTTCATTCAAAAGTTAATCTACTAAAGTATGATAACTAAGTTAAGTATGTAAAATGTCCACAACTACTGGTCACTTTGTACAGCTGCTGAAGTGTGTTGAAGAGAACACTTGTACAAGAACAGTTCAGGAGATTAATTAATGGAAACGTTTCGCCACCTTCCTCAGCTCATTTAGAACAATCCTGAAGAGTATTCGTCACATAATGCAAGCTCACTGGTTTCTTAAGTATGTATACAAAGCATTGAACATGTCTCACCTAATATGCACTTAGCGTTTACTTTAATTCCTGCACTAGATATTAAAGTATTCTTGACTGGCAGTGTACAAACTGCTTGCAGCAGTAATATATGGGAAAAGATTCTTCTGTACAGTTAAGGGCATTTAGTGAAGGGAACTTATTGCGCCCCCAGAATTGGGCCCATTATATATATATATATATATATATATATATATATATATATATATATATATATATATATATATATATATATATATATATATATATATATATATATATATATATATGCAAAAAGATCACAGTAATCAGGTGATATCAGAATATGCAAGACAACCACTATGAAAAAATAGAGGAATTCCAAGCGCTTTCGTGACTACTCACATTATCAAGGAACTATAAAAGGAAACATGACAAGAGGACTTATATAAGGGGCAAGACTACACCTCACAGTCACATCACACTAACAAAGACTACACCTCACAGTAGCTTAGCTCATTCTATAAAAAATTTACTGTTGAATTCGAAGTAAATAACTCATTGCCCTTCCTAGATGTTTTTATTATTAAGGGTAACATTGATTTTAAATTTAAAATTTACAGAAAACCTACAAATAATTGTTCCTATGTACACTATTACTCTTCACATCAAGATAGAGTTAAAGTGTCGGTTTTTTCTTCAATGTTTTTGAGAGCTTTACGTATTTGTAGTCCAGAGTTCATAGATGAAGAAATCTCTAAAATTTATGAAATAGCTAATGATTTAAAATACCCTAGAAACATAATTGATAAATCTTTTAAAATAGCTAGGAATACTTTTTACAATCCCAAAAGGGACAACCAACCTTATTCAACCAAAAATATGTTGGTTCTCCCTTACCATGAAAACTTGGTTGATATGCCTTCCTTTCTTAAGAATTTTAATATCAAAGTTGTATTTAAAAATCTTGATACAGTAAAAGACTTTTGATAAAAAATTCCCCCCAAAATGCTGACGGATGTGTCTATAAGATTCCCTGTAAAATATGCGATAAAGTTTATTATGGTCAAACTGGTAAAAGTCTTGAACTAAGATTAAAACAACATAAATATAGCATTAGAACTGGACAAGATTCTAATGCTCTATTTATTCATGTGAGAGATTTTAACCATCCAATTGATTTTCAAAATGCTGAGAAGGTTGTATCAAGCAAGTCCATGGTTGAGAGGAATATAATAGAATCATGTTTCATTAAAAGCAGTTTTGAAAATAATATGAATATTTCTTTTGGTTTATATAAATTGGATTCTTTTATAATTAATAAAATTTGGGAAGAATTTAATGATAAATTGGACTAATCTTAATTCTTGGGAAGAGTTTCAGGTCCTTTCTTATGTTCCTCTTCACAGAGTCGTGAGATGTTACGCTACTGTGAGGTGTAGTCTTTGTTAGTGTGATGTGACTGTGAGGTGTTGTCTTTGTTAGTGTGATGTGACTGTGAGGTGTAGTCTTGCCCCTTATATAAGTCCTCTTGTCATGTTTCCTTTTATAGTTCCTTGATAATGTGAGTAGTCACGAAAGCGCTTGGAATTCCTCTATTTTTTCATAGTGGTTGTCTTGCATATATATATATATATAATATATATATATATATATATATATATATATATATATATATATATATATATATATATATATATATATATATTTCCATTTTCTATAATTTTATATTGCTGATATTCTCGATAATAGCTAAATCGTTAATATCTTGCTTTATATTATTATTAGACTATTATTAGACTATTATTAGACTATTATTAGACTATTATTAGACTATTATTAGACTATTATTTGACCTTTTAGGTAGGATGTGATATTTTATATTGTGCTAGTGTGTCGTAACTGCCTTGGAGTTGGCAAACTACTGTTATACTGCCGGTGTCTAGTTGCTGGGAGGAGTCAGTCGCTGAACACACCTGAGCTGGGTGGTTGCTTCTCTTCCCTCTCTCTCTCTGGCCTGCTGTCCATCGTCGAGTTAACACCTCACTCTTATTTCTACTTGTTTTCTCGACATTAGACTCTGTTGGGTAGAGTATGCATTCGATGGTGAGACGAATCATACTTCTCAGAACTCTGTGTAACTCTATTCACAGAGAATAGACTAGACAGTGATTTTTCGACGTTGTTCTGGGTTGTGTCACATTGACACTCTGATAAAACTCAGGTCTCAAGCTATAGCTCTGGACCTAATTCGATAAGGCATCTGTGCACCGCCACAGTTTGGGATTGCTTATGCTGAACCTAGCTTCAGTAGAAAGTTAGTTTTATGACTGTTTTGGAGGATCTACTGATGGTCCCCAGTTAGGGTCGATTTTCTATCTCCTTGTTCCTGACGCTGTGTTGCTGTTGCTTGTTATATTGCTGTTCTGCGAATTGGTCATTTTACTGGACAATCAAGCTGTTCTGATTGTCAGTTTGTTAGTGCAGCTAGCTTATGAGAAGTTGTTCAGTCGTACACTGGTTGAGTCGAGTCTTAGAGTTACCTGGAGCACACTCATACACACATTTATTCTTATTGGTATATATTATTGTAATTACTGACATTGTACCTGATGGTAACAAAAAAGGCACAATACCGTGACTGGAACAATACACACACAACCCGCACATATAAAAGAGAGGAGCTTACGACGACGTTTCGGCCCGACTTGGACCATTTACAAAGTCACACTAACACACAGAGACAGAGGAAGGGTATTTATAGGCAGGCAGACAGGGGAGGGTACAAGAGAGTGGGGAAATGTAGGAGTAGTGGTAGTAGTGGTAGTAGTAAAGGTAGTAGTAAAGGTAGTAGAGTAGACAGTCATATGGGAAGGAGCACTGCTATGAGGCTAGCGGCCCGCAAGGGTCGTACGAGAGGGAAGAAAAGCGAAAAAATGAAGGAAAATACAAGGCAAAAGAAAGAACAGAAAGAAAGGAAAACCCAAGGAGAAAAAAGGAGAAGGGGAAGATAAGACAGGGAAGGAATCAGGTTAAGTCACGGGTGTTCTGAAGTTTAGAGCATTTAACAATGTAATGAGAGAGGAAAGCATCAACAGAGACAAAGCCAGGGCTAAGATTCATACAGGGAAAGTTGTGTATAAGGGAGGATTCAACCAGGCGGCGACTATGAAAGTTAGACGTAGGGTAGACAGTTTTAGCAGAAGACCAATCAATGGGATGACTGTGATCTCTGACATGACAGAAAAGAGCATTATTAGTGTCGGCAAGCCTAACACTATTTTTGTGCTCCCTGAGTCTGTCAGAAAGAGATCGGCCAGTTTCTCCGAAGTACTGAAGAGGACAGGAGGAGCAAGAAATAGAGTAGACACCAGGAGAATCTGTGGAGGTAGGGGAGGTATGAACTAGATTAGTGCGAAGAGTGTTAGTTTGGCGAAAGGTAAGTTTGATGTCTAAGGAACGGAGAGAGTTGCTGAGATTAGAGAGACCAGAGATGTAGGGAAGGCAGAGGACTGGAGAGTTCTCAGGAGTAGAGGTTTAGGAGAGAAGAAAGTCCGTTTAGCACGAGAGAAAGCAGAGTCTATGAAATGGGAAGGGTAGCCCAGGCGGGAAAAAGAATTATGAAGAGTGGAAATTTCTGCTTCAAGAAACTGAGGATCACAGATGCGGAGAGCACGGAGAAAGAGGGAGATAAGAACACTCTTCTTGACAGAGGAGGCATGATAAGAGAAGTAATGAATGTACATGCCACTGTGCATAGGCTTGCGGTACACGGAGAAGGCAAAACCTGTAACTGAACGGTGGACATGAACATCAAGGAAAGGAAGCAAGAATTAGATTCCCAATCAGCTTTAAACTTAATGGAAGGGGCAAGATTATTAAGAGCATCAAGAAAAGGTTGGAAGAGACTTAAGTCATGAGGCCAAAGAGCAAAGATGTCATCTACATAGCGGAGCCAGAGTGAAGGACGTACATCAATAGTGGGAAGAAGAACAGTCTCGAAGTATTCCATATAAAGATTAGCAAGAACAGGAGATAGAGGAGAGCCCATAGCGACACCAAAGGTTTGAGAATAATATTTACCTTGAAAGGAAAAGGAGTTAGAGTCCACGCAAAGTCGGATAAGATCAAGAAAGACATCAGTAGGTATAGGGAGATGAAGTAACCCTTCATTGGCCTTCTCTCCGAGAAAATTAAGGACATCATCCAGAGGGACATTAGTGAAGAGGGACTCGACATCAAGACTAAGCATCTTACAGGTCGGGAGAGAGCGAACACGTGAAGGCTTGCCGACACTAATAATGCTCTTTTCTGTCATGTCAGAGATCACAGTCATCCCATTGATTGGTCTTCTGCTAAAACTGTCTACCCTACGTCTAACTTTCATAGTCGCCGCCTGGTTGAATCCTCCCTTATACACAACTTTCCCTGTATGAATCTTAGCCCTGGCTTTGTCTCTGTTGATGCTTTCCTCTCTCATTACATTGTTAAATGCTCTAAACTTCAGAACACCCGTGACTTAACCTGATTCCTTCCCTGTCTTATCTTCCCCTTCTCCTTTTTTCTCCTTGGGTTTTCCTTTCTTTCTGTTCTTTCTTTTGCCTTGTATTTTCCTTCATTTTTCGCTTTTCTTCCTCTCGTCCCCTTGCGGGCCGCTAGCCTCATAGCAGTGCTCCTTCCCATATGACTGTCTACTCTACTACCTTACTACTACCTTACTACTACCACTACTACCACTACTCCTACATTTCCCCACTCTCTTGTACCCTCCCCTGTCTGCCTGCCTATAAATACCCTTCCTCTGTCTCTGTGTGTTAGTGTGACTTTGTAAATGGTCCAAGTCGGGCCGAAACGTCGTCGTAAGCTCCTCTCTTTTATATGTGCGGGTTGTGTGTGTATATACCTGATGGTACTTTTGAGTCATTTATATATATGTGCCCTCAGCACAGACTTATTGTATATGAGAGCAGTGTAGGAGCTACCCTCCTAATTAACCTCCTAATTCATACCTTAATGAACATCCTTATTATTTGTACATATATTTACTTTGAAACTCTAGACACTAACTTGTTTAATAAACATATTAAATTATATACTTTGGTTAGTACCCTACTAGTTGAAATCTTCTTGAAGCTTATTGAATATGCTGAATAACTGGACCAGGATACTGACTTTGTTGCAAAAGCTCAGTAACAGGCTGGATGCTAGAAGGGCTATCCTTTCTAGTGTTCGCTGGAGATGTCTATTACTAATAGATATCGTGTCATTTTGTAACAGAACTTCTCGCCAGTCCTAATACAGAGTCATTTCATTCTTCATTACGACTTATGAAGCCATTCGTGGCGAACATTTGCATGAAAAATGTTCTGCACTGTGTTCAAGTGTTCTTTTCTATACGTTGTCTGTATAACATCATCGAGCAGCAAATGTTCATTAAACCTCATAAACCAAGCTGGTCGTTCATGGTGATTGTCTCCACAAAATGCAGGGATATTTATTTTAAAACATGTTTAATTATTGTTTCTTCCTGACGGGATTTTTAGTAAAGGTGATGTCTGGAAGTGAGGGGTACTGGGGAGGGGAAGGGGTGTTGTAATCATTGGAGAAATCATTAAATGGTGGGAAACGAGCAGTTCAGAGCCAGTGTGGAGAGAGTAGCCTCAATATTTATCGTGTGTGCGTGTGTTACATGTTCCTGGGGTGGTTGGTGTGGTGGGAGGGAGCGGCGAAGTTGTGTAGTTTGCGTTGTTGTGGTGTGTGGTGGTATGGATGCAGTGGTGGGAGGAGTGGTGTCGGTGATCGGTTTGGTTGTGGTTGTCTTTGGTGGAGAGTGAGGTAATTGTAACTGTGGTTAGTGTGATGGTTGTGTGGAGTGAGCGGTGCAGTGGTAAGTGATTCTTGTGAGGTAGTGTGGTAGGCGGGGATGGTAATCGCTGGAGTTGTGGTGAGTGGTTGCAGTGGTGATTGATGTTTTGGTTGGGTCGGCGGTAGAGAGGAGTAGAAGGCCACACACAAACATAGTCTGGTCATGCAAGGAGCTGATAACTCCTTCGGAAAGTTTGTTATCATGTCTCGCTTTCATAGCAGATTCTGGTAGGTGAAAAACCTGGCAGTCAATGAAATGACTTACTTAAACTACTTATAAAAAACTGTACCAACTTATGTTATGGTCTTGTTTGCTACACATAAATTGTTACATATGGCACCAGTAGATTGCCCATCTGGCATTATAGATACGTTTTACAATGACGGTCTATAATATTTTATTTACTAAGGAAGAGAATTATGTAAATTCTCATTGCACTTGCCGTGAAATACGTACTTATGTCCGTGTATATTCACAGAGATATCCTCCTCTCGGGGTGGGCCGATAGGGACAATTTTAGGAATAGTTTATTTAAAGTAATCAGGTGGCACCTACACTTGTCAGGTTAGTCTACGAACTTCTGTTTAGAAATAGTCGACTAGCGTTGAAAATTTGAAGCCAAAATACATGCAGAAGTTAGTGAAAATAAGAACACTTTTGACGAAGAATGTGATCTGTGAGGCATTAAGTTGTAAAATATTTCAGCAATTACTACTAAACTAGGGAAAATAAACGCTGTAGAAACACGAGTTTTCAATATTTTTCAAATTTCTTTTTACAATTTTATTAAATTTAAAGTTCTCTACTATTAGCTAAGAAAAACAAATTCTAAGGAAAGTCCTGTTTGAAATTGGCAGATTGGCATATACTAAGGGGATATTCAATAAAAGAATCTTCATATTAAGATACATCAATGTTTATGTATGAAGCCGAGCAAAAGAGACATTCTCTAGTTAATACATTTAAACAATTCCCTTTAAGGGGGATACCTTGCCATGGTAAAGAGGTTCTTGATCTGCAGAATTGGACTTTCTGGTCTTCTTCCTCAAACCAAGTCTAACTTACCTACCTCCCACTCCCATCCCCACCCCACCCATCCCATCCCACCTCCTTTCCCCATCCCTCACATCTCCTTCCTTTCCTACTTTTGGCCTTTGGAGTCCTCCCTCGAAATTCTAATTCCTAGGTCCTATTCCGTTGAGGACCTTCCTGCTGATCCACCCTCTGGAGTCACGGAGAGCAGATGTGTGTGTGTACCTCTCAATGTGTATCTTTTAATGTATATAAATCTATAGGTGTGTATCCCTCAGTGAATATAAAGTTAAAGGTGTGTAACACATTGAAAATACTAGATGTGCGCATCTTTCCTTGGCAGTACACCTTGTGTTTTATTTTCATTTTACTCGGGAGGGGGGGTAGATTTTACGATATATTTTATCTACGTATCTTAGTGAAGCTGCAATTTACGTGCTGGGTTCTGCCAAGACCAAATACAGAAACAAGCTGGACTTTGAAGAAGACTTATGTTCTCTCTCTGGAACACACGCACGTAGCCGGGTTCTGGCAGCTCAGAGGTGTCAGAAACACACCACAATACAGTGACTGGAATAATACATAAATAACCCCCACACAGGAGAGAGGAGCTTGTGACGACGTTTCGGTCCGACTTGGACCATTTACAAAGTCACACTAACACCTCAAACACTACTTTTGTACATCCATCTTTCTTCCTCGCTTTGTCCCGTCCTAAACAGACTCTTTTGAATAGTTAAAAATAATATAGTTAGTGAAAATTAGTTTCTCAGTTTCCCTATTTCAATAAAGAGGACTTTTTTTAATTTTTTTCAATTTAGATTTTTTATATAAAGGAGCGGGGCGTGGAGATGAGGGTCAACTGTGATGAGACACGACTCGCAATAGGTTGAGAACAGCTGTAAATGATGTTCCCTACGGGTTTAGCGCTCCCCATGATTATAATAATAATAATAATTATAATGTAAATGATGTTAGGTGATGGTGAGCCTGGCATTGATGCCAGGTGATGGAGAGCCTGTTATTTATGCCAGGTAATAGTCTGTCACTGATGCCACCAGAGGAGAACCTGTCATTGATGTCAAGAAATCCCAGATATTTCTAACATGCACAATTCAAGACGAAAACCCCATCGGGTATAGGACCTGTACTTGCAGGGGCTGAAACACACACAGATGACAGTAAGGAAATGAGCGAAACACTGAAGTCACAATACAGCTCGGTATTCAATGAACTGCTCACCAGTCTACAGACCGATGACCCGAACGAGTTTTTCATGAATGAAACTCAAAACACTAACAACATGCACAATTTCCAATGTAGTCCTCTCCCCAGCTGACCTCGAAGAAGCCATCAATATCATGGCCATGAATTCTACTCCATGCCCAGGCTTGTGGAATATCATACATATTAAAAATTGTAAGAAACCACTATTTCTGACCTTTAATATTTAATGGATAAGCCTGGTTACACTTGTCACCTCACAGTCAGTGAAAATCATTGATATTTAACGACTTCACAAAGAAGAGAGTAAATCAACTGCAAATATAATTTATGCACCAGTAGCCCCAATTACACACATCATAAGCTTAGAATGGGTCCCTTGAGTCCTAGGAAGAATGGCTAATCACAAAATCACAACAGTTGCACAATCCAGGGTAGCATGGGTAAAGGGCACGTTGTTCCTGCCTTTCCTAATGGCTGTATTGTACACTGATTATTTTTTAAAATCCTTCGACAATAACGATAATTGTATGACTGCACAGAATGTGTGTAAAATGAATGAATGAAAACGTCATATTAATATTAATATATTAATAGTAAACTTATATATACAGCATACAACCGACTCTATATACAAAAATCACACCAATACACCTTTACTCACTCCCATTAGCACACTGCTACTAGTGAGTATAACGAAATATATAAACAGGGAGGCTTTATGACACCCCCTTCCATTCCTTTTTGCCGGCTACTTAGCCTGCAGTTAAAAAGTTGAATATACTCCCCACAACACAGGCCCTTGCACACGCTAGGGCCTTAAAGGAAAATCGTTAGAGCATAACAATAAAATAACCAATAGCCTAGACTTGGCCAAAAATACCACCCATGAACCTACACCATTCCATAACGACTTGTTCAGCCAGCGCTGTTCTCATACTGACTATCCAACACCTCTCTTGTTCCTGTCCTGTCCTGGCTGCTCTTCAGGACTAATACCTGTCTGGTTTCAGAACAAATCCTGGAAACTGACATATATGGAGCGTTTTTTGTTATACAATATTCACCAATACACTACGTAATAACTATCCTGAGGGAAATGATCTTCACGGTGTTCAAAGACAGTCTTCACTAACTTTGCTGAGAGAGTCTTCACCAACTTTACAGAGACAGTCTTCACTAACTTTGCTGAGAGAGACAGTCTTCACTAGCTGTGTTGAGAAAGACAGTCTTCACTGTGCTGAGAGAGACAGTCTTCTCTGACTGTGCTGAGAGAGACAGTCTTCACTAGCTGTGGTGAGAGAGACACTCTTCACTGTGCTGAGAGAGACAATCTTCACTAGCTGTACTGAGAGAGACACTCTTCACTGTGCTGAGAGAGACTCTTCACTGTGCTGAGAGAGACAATCTCCACTAACTATGCTGTCTGGTGAAGTCACCGTCGGCTCCTGAAGCACTGATGGTCAGCGAGTTTTTTTTTGACTTGTTGAGCCAAACTTTCTGTACTGCCATAAAAAATACGTATTTTTAACGAATACATTTTACACTCTGACTGATATATTTTGATATAGTATGAATTAATAGGATATACAAATATTTTAGTAGCCGAAATAATCTCGTTAAAATACACGCAATATATCAAAGCGTAAATCCTGCTCAACTCGCCGTATGCCAGCCCAATATGATCTATTATTATTTACCAACGGGGGAAAATATAAATTACATAACTTCAGATTTATTTCCGCAGTTTTGTTGCAACCTTCAGTGTTGTTGCAACCTTCAGTGTTCATTGGGCTCTTTTGTCCAAGATGACGAGATTTGTGTCACTGGGTTCATCCCATAAGGACAAGTGTCAAACCAGGTTCACTCACTGGTAGTAACAACATTCCTTGTGTTTTTATTTAAATCTGTGGTTCTCAACCAGGGGTAAATTTTCCCCTTGGGGTAAAACATTACATGGCAAGGCGTAAATATTTGATGTACCTGATAACTGAATAATAATTCAATTCAATTTTTCTGACCTTGTTTTTCTGTCCCTTTATGATGGTGTACATGGAGTACTACATCAAGCCGAGGGAGATAATGATGGAGGAAAAGTTGATGAATCAACCAATAAATTGATGAATGAGACACTTGTGCAACACTCTGGTATTTTATTGTGGAAACGTTTCGCCAACCTGTGGCTTCCTCAGTCCAGAAAAGAGAACGATGGTGGAAGATGAGGATGAGTTTGAGGTAATTAGTCCCTCAGCCTGGAGTCGATGTGTTCACTCCATCAGTCTTGATAAAAGTACAGCATATGAAAGAAAGGGCTTATATACTGCAGTCATTTGAGGTGAAGTAGTTGGAGGCGGCGTCACCAGTGGAATATTCCACTGCTTAGGCAAGCAGTGAAGAGTTCCCTGTATGAAGATGTCACTGTGTATGACGGAAAACCTCACCTGTGTGTACCATATAAGCCACTTCTCCACGCTTGTGTTGTATTTGTATTACGATTGATGGACTGAACGCATCGAGTGTTGCCTAAGGGACTGATTACCTCAAACTCCTCTTCATTTTCCACCGTCTCTTCTCTGTATTAGACTGATGAAGCCACTGGCTGGAAAAACGTTTCCTCAATAAAGATTCCCAAATATTACACAAATATCTCATTCATAATGAGGCCTGGTCACAGACCGGGCCGCAGGGGCGTTGACCCCTCGAACTCTCTCCAGGTATACTCTAGGTATAATACCCGCATAGTTGCGCAACAACTTACGTGTTGCTGTTTAATTTCACTAGAACTGTAATCAAGTTACAGAATAGCTGTAGTCTAGTTACAGCGTTGCTATGGTTTGGTTACACCATATCTTTCTAGTTACAGTGTAATTTTTACATATTATATGCATAAAACACGTGCAACAACTGGGTGTCTTCAACGATAACACATATAGCTTGTACATCAGGCTTTTCCTGCCCATTTCAGAGGCGAGATTTATAGTTGAGACAGTGGAAAAAATGGAAGGGAAATAAATACTTTTCAGGTGTTCAATCTTTTAGCTTTGTATGGGTTCAGTCCTGAAGCTTTTTAGGTGTTCAGTCTTGTAGCTTTGTAGGTGTTCAGTCCTGAAGCTTTGTAGGTGTTCAGTCCTGTAGGTTTATAGGTGTTCAGTTTTGTAGCTTTGTATGTGTTCAACCCTGTAGCTTTGTACGTGTTCATTCTTGTAGCTTTGTAGGTGTTCAGCCTTGTAGCCTTGATCTATCTAAAGCAGAGGAATGATGAAGTAGAAATGTATAGTGAAGCTAGAAATGAGGTGAAGCGGTTAGAAACAGTTTCACAGGTGGGTGGGGAACCTAGTAGGAGGCTGAGCCCATAAATTGGGCCAGAGGTTGGCAATAGGGTTCTGTAAGAAATCCTTTAGACAAATATTTCATGGTGTTGCTGTGTTAACAACTATAATTTCATTAATGGTATTTGGTATCGAAGAGTTGATGAATAAGACATTTGAATCACCTGGATATCTTCAAAATTACTCCCTCTACTATTTGCTTTGTCTCCACTATTAAAGTGGACTTTGCACTGGATTAAAAAGCTGACGCAAATGTGAAACGTTACTTCAATTCGTTTGTATCAAGATCCCATGATGTTGCAGTGTCTGTCAGATGTGACAAATGGTTTTGAAATGTTGCTTAAGTGTCTTAATCTCCAACTTGTCGGTTTTCAAAACCATTTGTCACATCTGTCAGACATGCAACATCTTGGGATCTTGACACAAACGAATTCTTCAACACTTGTCCAACCTTCGGACGAAGATCTACTTCGACTAGTGGATGGTACCACTATGACCCCGCCTCCTGCTGCTTCGCCTCACCTCACTTCTACTGCCCTATGCTGTACTTTCTACAAGATTGATGGACTAAACACATCGACTCCAGACCGAGGGACTGATTACCTCAAACTCCTTCTCTCCTTACAACTTTCTGCTTTGTATTGGACTGATGAAGCCACTGTGTGGCGAAGTGTTTCTTCAATAAAGATTCCCAAATGTTGCTTAAGTGTCTCAATCTCCATCATTCTTGATCTAGTTACAGTGTATATATTGCTTAGTTACAGCGGAGCTGTTGTCTACTTATATCATAACTGTTGTCTAGTTACCTTGTGGCCTTAGTCTAGTTGTAACTTCACTGTATATATATTTACATTATTTTCCTCCGCCCTTTTAAAGTCATATTTTTCTTGGATCTTATCCATCGTTACTTATAAAGCAAGTTAACCGGACTGATTTATAACTCACAAATGGGTGATAAGCGCCAAACGACGTTTATTAAAGTCTTATACCGTTATAAAGATGCTAGTTAGCAGTCCAGGCCCCACACTTTCTTCTTACCAAGCAGATTTCCTGGAATTCTATTACAGCTGCTGAGTTGAAGCTGATGAGAGACTTCGCTTTATTAAGCAGTTCAATGTGTAGTCAGCTGCTATCTTACTTCAGCTAATACCTAATCCAAGCTCTATTTAATCCTTTACAACACCGTCTCACACTTCCCACGACCTTATCAAATTGCATATACAAACCCAGCTATTATGACTCACGATTATCCTTTCTCTCTTGTAGAAAGCACTTGTAGAATATTAATCATACAATAGTTGAAGAGGTGTACAGTAAACAATTTGGTATTTATATCAAACCCTTTTCAAAATGTTTTACTATTGACTTTTTTTCACACAGCGATTACCTCAGCTCAGTCAACCCCAAAGTTCATCCCTATCTAAGACATATTTCAGACTCCCAGGATGACACTGACAGCAGTAGGCTAGCACTCAGAATGACACTGACAGCAGTAGGCTAGCACTCAGGATGACACTGACAGCAGTAGGCTAGCACTCAGGATGACACTGACAGCAGTAGGCTAGCACTCAGGATGACACTGACAGCAGTAGGCTAGCACTCAGGATGACACTGACAGCAGTAGGCTAGCACTCAGGATGACACTGACAGCAGTAGGCTAGCACTCAGGATGACACTGACAGCAGTAGGCTAGCATCCAGGTTGACACTGACAGCAGTAGGCTAGCACTCAGGATGACACTGACAGCAGTAGGCTAGCACTCAGGATGACACTGACAGCAGTAGGCTAGCACTCAGGATGACACTGACAGCAGTAGGCTAGCACTCAGGATGACACTGACAGCAGTAGGCTAGCACTCAGGATGACACTGACAGCAGTAGGCTAGCACTCAGGATGACACTGACAGCAGTAGGCTAGCACTCAGGATGACACTGACAGCAGTAGACTAGCACTCAGGATGACACTGACAGCAGTAGGCTAGCACTCAGGATGACACTGACAGCAGTAGGCTAGCACTCAGGATGACACTGACAGCAGTAGGCTAGCACTCAGGATGACACTGACAGCAGTAGGCTAGCACTCAGGATGACACTGACAACAGTAGGCTAGCACTCAGGATGACACTGACAGCAGTAGGCTAGCATCCAGGTTGACACTGACAGCAGTAGGCTAGCACTCAGGATGACACTGACAGCAGTAGGCTAGCACTCAGGATGACACTGACAGCAGTAGGCTAGCACTCAGGATGACACTGACAGCAGAAGGCTAGCACTCAGGATGACACTGACAGCAGTAGGCTAGCACTCAGGATGACACTGACAGCAGTAGGCTAGCACTCAGGATGACACTGACAGCAGTAGGCTAGCACTCAGGTTGACACTGACAGCAGTAGGCTAGCACTCAGGATGACACTGACAGCAGTAGGCTAGCACTCAGGATGACACTGACAGCAGTAGGCTAGCACTCAAGATGACACTGACAGCAGTAGGCTAGCATCCAGGTACTCGTTTATTGATACATTAGCAAGGCCAGTTGGTGTCAGTGTTGCCAGATGCTACTGACAAAAGTTGCCCATAATTTGTGGTAAAATGTCATTATATTGAATAAAAAAATAAAAATTTATAATTTGTATTACAAGACATATGTAAGGTTCATTTACATTAATAACATAATTAAGCATTAATTTTATCTTAAAGATATTTTTTAAACAAGTTTTGTTCAAAATTAAACATCTATTTCACAGTAAACAGTGATGTTAAACCATGACAATAGTGGCAATGACAGTAAAAACCATGGTAAATTACAGGAAATTGTTCCATAACGTACAAGTTAAATGAACTTAATCGTCATCAGCAGTAGCTTATGCCACAGGAAACAGAGAGATTGAGTGAAGGTCGACTCATGAAGTGGTTGACCAGGTGCAGGTATATATAACGGTCGTTCAAAAGAAATGGTTATGACTATGACCAAAATTTTTTAAAGGGGTGGACCGATAAGCCAGCGGAAGGCCTCGGTCAGATGACCAAAAGTTCCAATGGCGGGTCATACCTCTTCTTAAAGCTATGAATGGATCCTGCCTCCACTACATCGCTTCCCAAACTATTCCACTTCTTGACCACTCTGTGACTGAAGAAATACTTCCTAACATCCCTGTGATTCATCTGAGTCTTCAACTTCCAACTGTGTCCCCTTGTTGCTGTGTCTCATCTCTGGAACATTCTGTCTCTGTCCACCTTGTCAATTCCTCTCAGTATTTTATATGTCGTTATCATGTCCCCCCTATCTCTCCTGTCCACCAGTATCGTCAGGTCGATTTCCCTTAACCTCTCCTCGTAGGATATACCTCTTAGCTCCGGGACTAGTCTTGTTGGAAACCTTTGCACTTTCTCTAGTTTGTGAATGAATAGTTCAGAGAACCGACGAGTTGGTAAATTAGACACATATGCAACACTTGGGTATCTTTATTGAGGAAACGTTTCGCCACACAGTGGCTTCATCAGTCCATACAAAGGAGAATCGTGAAGAACAGGAGGAGTGTGAGGTTGTCAGTCCCTCAATCTTGAGTCGATGTTGTCAGTCCATCAATCTTGAATAGAATAACAGCATATGAGCAGAGGGAGCTTATATACTGTAGACAGGAGAGGTGCAGCAGTTGTAGTAGGTGTCACATTTGTTAATACAGGGATTTCTTCGCTTGCCTATTCCTTGGGCACGACCTACTTCCACATTGAACAAATGTGACACCTCCTACAACTGCTGCACCTCTCCTGTCTACAGTATATAAGCTCCCTCTGCTCATATGCTGTTATTCTATTCAAGATTGATGGACTGGCAACATCGACTCAAGATTGAGGGACTGACAACCTCACACTCCTCCTGTTCTTCACGATTCTCCTTTGTATGGACTGATGAAGCTACTGTGTGGCGAAACGTTTCCTCAATAAAGATACCCAAGTGTTGCATATGTGTCTAATTTACCTACTTTCTCTAGTTTCTTTACTTGCTTGGCTAGATGTGGGTTCCAAACTGGTGCTGCATACTCCAATATGGGCCTAACGTACACAGTGTACAGGGTCCTGAACGTTTCTTTGTTAAGATGTCGGAATGCTGTTCTTAGGTTTGCTAGGCGCCCATATGCTGCAGAAGTTATTTGGTTGATGTGCACCTCAGGAGATGTGCCTGGTATGTGTGTGTGTACGTACTCACCTATTTGTGCCTGCAGGGGTCGATTCACAGCCGTGCCTCATTGCTGGTTATTACTAGGTCTGCACTCCTGCCTTCACTACATCACTCTGCAGAGTGTTCCACTTCTTAACATCCCTGGGACTTATCTCTGTTTACGACTTCTGGTTGTGTCCCATCTCAGAAATATTCCCTCCCAAGCCACATTGTCAATGTCCTCTCTATCCCTTCTATCATCCAGTGTCTTCAGGTTGATTTTTTCCCCTTAACCTCTCCTTATAGGACATACCCATTAGCTCCGGGACTAGTTTTGTTGCAAACCTCTGCATTTTTCTAATTTCTTTAGGAGATTGACCAGATGTTGGTTCCATACAGGTGATGCATATTCTAATATGGGTGTGACGTACACGGTGTACAGTGTCGTGACATCGAAACGCTATTCTTAGGTTTACCAGGTGCTCATAAGCAGCAGCAGTTTTTGGTTGGTGTGTGCCTCAGGAGATGTGCTCGGTATGATACTCACCCCAAGATCCTTCTCCTTGAGTGAGGTTAGCATCCTTTGACCCCCTAGGCTGTACTTCCTCTGCGGTCTTCTTTGTCATTCCCCATTCTTCATAAGGAGCCTTTTATCTGTCCAGGCTTCTAGCCTGTCTGGATCCCTTTGTAGTACATAATGATCCTCATCTCCTTGTATTCTCCTCATTAGTTTCAAGTCGTCCGTGAACAGCGACATCTTTGACTCTATCCCTTCCGTCATGTCATTCACATATACAGAAAACGGTACCGTAAATAGACATGATCCATATACATGTGTGTGTGTGTACGTGTGTACTCACCTAACTGTGGTTACAGGGGTCGATTCACAGCTCCTGGCCCCGCCTCTTCGCTAGTCGCTAATAGGTCCACACACTCTCTCTCTGCTCCGTGAGCTTAATCGTATCTCTTCTTAAAGCTATGTATGCATCCTGCCTTCACTACATTGTTCCACTTCCTGACAACTCTAAGACTGAAGAAATACTTCCTAACATCACTGTGACTTATCTGAGTCTTCAAATTTCAGGTGAGACCCCTTGTTGTTGTGACCCTACATGCTGCCCCTACCCATCTTGTCAATTCCTCTCAGCATTTTATATAACGTTATCATGTGTTACAACATGACACGATATCTATTAGTAATAGACATCTCCAGTGAACACTAGAAAGGACAGCCCTTCTAGCATCCAGCCTGTTACTGGGCTTTTGCAATAAAGTCAGTATCCTGGTCCAGTTATCCGACATATTATCAATATCGTTATTGGATCCCAACTGAGAGGATACTAACCACAGAAATATATTTAAATTGTTTATTATCAAAGTTAGAATATCTAGGGTATTAAAGTAAATCAAATTAAATATAAATATGTTAAAGATATTAATTAGGAGGTTAGCTGCTACACTTCTCTCATAAACACTATGATTGTGCTGAAGGCACATATATCTGGTTCTTATGTACCATCTGGTACAAAGACAGCTTTACAATAATATGCAGATATATACAAATAAAGAGTAGATGTGTGTATGAGTGTGTTCCAATTAGCTCGTTAAGACTAGATTCAACCAGTGACCGACTGAACGTCTTCTCATAAGCTAGCTTCTCTAACAAACTGACAATCAGAACAGCTTGATTGAACAGTTAAATGACCAATTCGCAGAACAGCAATATAACAAGCAACAGCAACACAGCGTCAGGAACAAGGAGATAGAAAATCAACCCTAACTGGGGACCATCAGTAGATCCTCCAAAATAGTCACAAAACTCCCTTATTACTGAATCTAGGTTCAGCATAAAAATCCCAGACTGTGACGGTGCACAGATGCCTTAGCGAATTAGGTCAAGAGCTAGAGACCTGAGTTATCTCAGAGTGTCAGTGCGACACAACCCAGAAAAAAACGTCGAAAATCATTGTCTAGACTATTCTCTGTGAACAGAGTTACACAGAGTCCAGAGAAGTATGTTTCGTCTCACCACCGAATACATACTCTACCAAACAGAGTCTAAATGACGAGGAAACAAGCAGAGACAGGAGAGAGGTGTTGTCTCAACGATGGTCAGCAGGCTAGTGAACAAGGAAAGGGGGGCTGTCGCCTCCCACAAGTGTGATCACGTGACTCGCATGAGACTGCTGCCCAGCTACCAGAAGCCGTCAGTATAACAAGCGAAGTGCAGTAAGCGTTAGTTTGCCAAGTCCCAGGCTGCTACTCAACACTCGAACAAAGAGCACAATATTGTAATGTTACATCCTACCTAATAATATAGCTAAGTCAAATAATAATATAAAGCAAGATATTAACGATTTAGCTATTATCGAAAATATCAGCAATATAAAATTATAAGAAAGGGAAATTATATACATAAGTACATATATATAAATTGTGGCCCATTCTGGGGTCGCAATATCATGTCTTTCCCCTAACCCTCCTGTCCTCCAGTGTCGTCAGGTCGATTCCCTTTACCTCTCCTCGTAGGGTATACAGACTAGTCTTGCTGCAAACCTTTGCACTTTCTCTAATTTCTTGACGTGCTTGACCAGGTGTGGGTTCCAAACTGGTGCTGCATACTCCAATATAGGCCTGACGTACACGGTGTACAGAGTCTTCAATGATTCCTTACTGAAGTGTCGAAACGCTGAGTGTGTATATGTGTGTATGTGCATGTATGTTTGTGTGTGTGTGTGTGTGTGTGTGTGCGTGAGAGGAGAGAGAGAGAGAGAGAGAGAGAGAGAGAGAGAGAGAGAGAGAGAGAGAGAGAGAGAGAGAGTGATACATATCCCTTTTTGGGGGAAATAAATCATGGACAAACTTTTGCAAAGACGGTTACCAACAATATATTGGATGCAAAACTTTGTGAAGTCGTTTTCCTTCTGGAAATATAAAGGTCTTATTCCCAACAGTTCTGTTCGCTATCTGTAAAGCCTTTATTGGACTGAAGCCTCCTGTCACCTTAAGAATCTTGTTGTCTCTGTCTTGATAGTCGAATCTAAAGCAGTTGGCCAGAGTGAGAAGTTGCAGGGTGTCCCCGCCAGATTGATGCTACCTCGCCACACAATGTACGAACAGGTGACTCACGGACTGACACTTAACCACATCGAACTTGATCTTGCTTGATTCACCTTCCTTTTATCACTATATTCACGCATTTCTGTTCTCTGTATTGGATTGATAAAGCCTCTAGTGCAAGGATTTTCAAAGTGGACGATACTGCCTCCCTGGGGGAGAGGATGAAGGGGGAGGTAGTGGGGCGGTAGGGCGGCATCAGAATCAAGGGAGCGTTTGTTTTAAATGAACACTTAGGTAACATAAATGCTTTACAAAGAATAAAATTAACATAGATTTATACACGAAATCATAGTTTTATATTATTTTGTGGTCGGAAGTCGGAATTAAAAATATGATCGCTTGTTCGGACGCGCCACACGCCAGCCAGATCGGACAGCAGACGCCGTGGGTACTAGTGATGATCGGACAGCAGACGCCGTGGGTACTAGTGATGATGGGACAGCAGACGCCGTGGGTACTAGTGATGATCGGACAGCAGACGCCGTGGGTACTAGTGATGATCGGACAGTAGACGCCGTGGGTACTAGTGATGATCGGAAAGCAGACGCCGTGGGTACTAGTGATGATCGGACAGTAGACGCCGTGGGTACTAGTGATGATCGGACAGCAGACGCCGTGGGTACTACTGATGATCGGATTTTTACGTCTGCAAGGGCCAAGGTTCTAGGTTTCTACACACTGCAAGTTATCTTCAGTTGTTAAATTCTTCCAAGACTCCAATTCTGTTCTTTGTGATGAACTAAGAAACATCAAACATGACATTACTTATTTGTCAGATGTATTCACAAAGTTCAACAAAGTTAATTTGCAATTGCAAGAAAATGAGGTTAATCTTATCAAAGTCAAATTAGCCTTTTTCATTTTTCTGTCCAGGTCACAATTATTTGAACGTAACATAGCCCGTAGTGAGCTCTTCCAGTTGTAGAAGAAGTGTATTATGCTCACCTAAATGAGCTTCAAAGACACATGCCTGAAAGATTTCAGGTTAATTTTTTGCTTTAAATACCAGACTGTGTGATCAATCCATCCGTAGGAAGAACTGATTTCACTTCAAAATGACATTGAACTAAGGCCAAAGATCAAAAAATCATTTCAAGATGTTTGGTTTAAAAAAAATGTTTCTGACCGCTACTATGCACTGTGGAACAAAGTCAAAATGTACTTTATTGCCTTCCCAACATCATATTTAGTAGAGCGAGGCTTCAGCGCAGTCACCAAGCATCTTTCCAAGCAAACAGACTGAAAAATTACTGAACCCAGCTATCTAAGTCTCCTTCTTGGTGCCTTCAAGCTGATGAGAAGCTGATGTCCCAGCATCAGGTACATCCATCTCATTAAAACTGTGAAGATTATGTAGTTACAGATTAAATGTAAATTTACCCTTTTATATTGTTAAATCGGTTTACTATGTTAATTTTTATTTGGGAAATAAATACGCTTGTTTATAGTGTTAGATGAGTTGTTGTTTTTTAATTTCAAATTAATCTAATACCAAGAAAGAGGTATGTTCATATGTGTGTGGGGGAGGGGCGCTAGGGCGGTGGCCTGGGAGCCAAGGGGCGGCAGCCTGAAAATGTTTGGGAACCAATGCTCTATTGTGTGAAAAGTTTTTAAATCAAATGCCATGAGTGTTGTATACCTGTTTTTATTCCATGCATTGTCGTCAATGGTGTTCTAAGACTTTTTTTTTTTTTTGCCAGAAATGAACGTTAATAACGGAGCACAAAAGGTTTCCTTGTAAACCTACAGCCTTCGCAAGCGGTCTTCTCTGCTGGAGGATTACCTGAAGAAGACTATGGATCAGCTCCTCAGCATCTCTCTCCCACCTTCTTTCCTTCAGAAATGAGCAGTTGAACTACCACCACTGAATTAATGTCATGTACCAAGCACTCACACTGATGATAGTCACAAGAGTATCGTCAAATAACACGATAGAAACACGTGAAAGATTTGGGAATAATTATGTCAGCTGATCTTTCCTTCAAATAACACAATAAGACCAAGGTCATGACAGCCAGGAAGATGACGGGGTGGATAAGGAGAACTTTCAAAACAATGGAAATAAAACCAATGGTGACACTTTCAAATCGCTTGTGTTCGAGTATTTGGAATATTGCTCAGTGTTTAAGGCTCTGTCCAGGGCAGGAGAAATATTACATAGGAACCTAAGAAAGAAGAAACACTGCAGCAGGCCTACTGGCCCATGCGAGGCAGGTCCAATTCACCTCCCGGGTTAAACCAATGACCCATCTAGTCAGGTCAGGTCACATCCGTTTAAGGAAGGAGCATGGCATCAGACCTAGTAGCACAAGCTAGTCAGGTCCAACTCACACCCACTCATGTATTTATGTAACCTGTTTTTAAAACTACACAACGTCTTAGCTTCTATGACGGTACTCGGGAGTTTGTTCCACTCATCCACAACTCTATTACCAAACCAGTGCTTTCCTATATCCTTCTTGAATCTGAATTTTTCCAACTTAAAACCATTGCTGCGAGTCCTGTCTTGGCTAGATATTTTTATCACGTTATTTACATTCTCTTTATTTATTCCTGTTTTCCATTTATACACCTCAATCATATTCCTCCTAATTCTACGCCTTTCTAGAGAGTGCAGATTCAAGGTCCTCAGTCTATCCTCATAAGGAAGATTTCTGAAACATGGGATCAACTTGGTCATCCTCCTTTGTACGTTTTCCAGTGCATTTATATCCATTCTGTAATACGGTGACCAGAACTGTGCAGCATAATCTAGATGAGGCCTAACCAAAGATATATAGAGTTGAAGAACAACCTGAGGACTCCAATTATTTATGCTCCTTGATATGAAGCCAAGGATTCTGTTCGCTTTATTGCGAACACTTATGCAGTAACGTCTTACTTTTAGATTACTCCTAACCAGAACTCCCAAATCCTTTATGCAACATATTATTTCTGGAATTTCACTAGTATCTTCCTGCCTAAAAACTGAGAGCAAATAAGAGTTAAAAATTTCACACATTTCCTTATCATTGTCAGTGATCTGACCTGAGTTACTTTTGAGTGGGCCAATCTTGTCCCTAATCTTACTTCTATATACCTGAAAGAAACGTTTTGGATTAGCCTTCGAATCCCTTGTCACTTTAGCCTTATGATCTCTTTTTAGCTTTTCACTTCGTGAAGACTTCATATTTATTTGAAAAACAAAAAACAAAATAAAGGTTTCAATATTGTCACGTGGTCGTTGTTGATACAACTCATTTCGTTAATTATTCAGTAATTTAAAAATATAATTGAAATCTTTAATAAAACTACCTGCATGTACATATTGTCACTATATGTACATATACGTACATGCGTTATGGCTAAGTTCCCTGCTAATTGAGAGTAATTATGCAATATCTCACAAATTAGAGCCTATTTGAAAACCCTGCAGCCATTTTCGAAATCAGCCATCCCAAAATTCCCTAATTACGACTATTTTTGTTGACCAGTGATAATTGACAAGTATAAAAGAAAGAACAAATTATATTACATTCCAGATATATTATTAAGAATAAAGTGGACTGAATATAACAAAATAGGTTCTGATCCCAAGAGAACTGTTTTCTATGTCTCTTGACCGATGTTGAGAGGAATTAAACACTAACTAGTTCCTTCAGTATATTACTGTAAATGTGTATCATAAAGAATGTCTTAATATGGTTTACGGGATTCCTGTCTACACAATTTGACACAATTCCTTTCTATCCAGATTATTAAATCTCAACACAGATTAATAAGTCTTAACACAGATTATCAAATCTTGACAGATTATTAAGTCTTAAGACAGATTATGAAATCTTAACACATATTATTAAGTCTTAAGACAGATTATTAAATTTGTTTCTTGTCCTGTTTACACAGACTTTCCCTTCACATCGCTGCCCACTAAACAAGTAACAGCAAATAGGCGTCTGGGTGTTACTTTACTATTTTTGTCCACGTTCGGGGAAGAGCGCCGAGGGACCTCGATGGAAATAAGCCACTGGTCTTGGCTTACCTTGGTTAAGTATTCGAAGAGAGGCTTCTTCATCTTCACCTCTTGAATAATTCTGGAGGAGAGTGAGGCGTCTCTGAGCGTGATGGGTGTCGACACGACTGAGCGTGACTGGAATGACCTGTGTAACAAAGGTTTTGCCCAAATACTTACCAGGTGAGCATCTTCTTTGTCTACAATTACTGAATTTTTCCCTGAACCTTAATTTTTTTATTGTTTCTTATAGTAACAGTTTCATATTTAAATGTCTGCAAATGGATAGAAGAATCAGTAAGTGTTTTCATTGTGTGTGTGTAACAAAGTCACCCGACCCCTTGACTCTTCAGGCGTCGCTACGACAATAACATAGATGATAAACAACAGCTTTACTCTACTGCAACTAAGACTACTACTACTACTGATGTTACCACTACTATTACTACTACTACTACATCCACTACTGCTACCACTACTGTTACTACCACCACCACCACCACTACTACTATTACTACCATTACTACTACTGTTACCCCAACCTAACTACTACTGGTACTACTAACTAAATGGTGTAGATCAGTGGTTTTCAACCGCTGGTCCGCAGAAATTTTCTGCCGGTCCACGAAAAAGTTATTGTCGGCGCCTCAATCACTGGATGTTTTTGAAAGATTACGCGACCAGATGAAAAGTCAGAAAATTCAAATGAAGAAGATGACTAGTGACAAGTCGCTGCTTCAAGAGTTTTATTTAGTTGCTCTTCGAATATCTAAAGCGAAAAAAACGTTCACTGTTGGTGAAGAGTTAGTAAAGTCTTGCATCTTAGATGTCGCTCGGGAAATTTTGGGTTCTGAAGCCTCTCAAAAACTAGTGGCTATACCGCTTTCGGACACCATTCAGAGGAGAGTTGTTGACATGACCACAGATAATGAAGAGCAAGTTGTAGAGGGTATAAAGAAATCGAGATGTTTTGCGATTCAACTTGATGAATCAATTGAGGTGAGTAACAATGCTTCTACTTCGCTTCGTGAGGTATAGTGAAGATGAAGACTTTTGGGAAGAACTTCTTCGTTGCCTTGACTTACCTGGACGGACCACAAGTAGAGATATTTAGTGCCTTTCATGAGTATTTTCAAGCGCAGGACTTCGACTGGAGCAACTGCGTCGAAGTGTGTACGGACGGTGTTGCCAGCATGACTGGACATCGCTCAGGTGTAATTGCGAAAATAAAGAACGTTGCTCATCCAGAAATTTTGTCCACTCACTGTATGATCCACCGTGAGAGTATGGACTCGCCACACCAACAGGTGGCTATTGAGAGGAAAGGTTCTTTCACTCTTTGTCGAACTGAGTGAAGAAGTTAAGCAATTTCTGCGAGAGTGAAATTCTGCTTTAGTAGAGCATTTGTTGGATGAGTAATGGACGGCTAAGCTTGCGTACATGGCAGACATATTTAGCTTCCTCAACAAACTTAATATTTCTCCTCAGGGGTTTTGCACAAATATTTTTACACTGAGAAATAAGACGGATGCGTTCAAAAAGATGCTGGTGTTTTGGGATAATCGCGTACAAGAGGAAGATATAGAAATGTTTTCACTTTTGCAGGAATTTTTGGTTACTGCTGACGGCAATCAAAAGTCGTATTCAGTATAATAAGTCAACATTTAAGAGCGTTAGCTCAAAGATTTAATCCTTATTACCCTGCCAATGAGGATCGTCGTAAAGGCCACCTCTGGATTAATGATCCCTTCATGGAAGATATCAACTCATGAAAAAGAAAACCTGATCGAGTTGTCTTCTGATGTCACTCTGTGTCCAAACATAAAACGCAATTATTGTCTCAATTTTCAATATCACTGGAAAAAAAAAATCATCTCTCAGTTATGGAGATATTAAATTTTTGTTAGTATTTTTCGACAATTTATTTGTGTGAGAAAATGGATGTCACTGCAGCGCTTCGTCTGTCAGAAACAACGCTGGAGCCACGGTTATCAAGCTTCGTGTGTCAGAAACAACGCTGGAGCCACGGTTATCAAGCTTCGTCTGTCACAAACAACGCTGGAGCCACGGTTATCAAACTTCGTCTGTCAGAAACAACGCTGGAGCCACGGTTATCAAGCTTCGTCTGTCAGAAACAACGCTGGAGCCACGGTTATCAAGCTTCGTGTGTCAGAAACATCGCTGGAGCCACGGTTATCAAGCTTCGTCTGTCAGAAACAACGCTGGAGCCACGGTTATCAACCTTCGTCTGTCAGAAACATCGCTGGAGCCACGGTTATCAAGCTTCGTCTGTCAGAAACAACGCTGGAACCACGGTTATCAACCTTCGTCTGTCAGAAACATCGCTGGAGCCACGGTTATCAAGCTTCGTCTGTCAGAAACATCGCTGGAGCCACGGTTATCAACCTTCGTCTGTCAGAAACATCGCTGGAGCCACGGTTATCAAGCTTCGTCTGTCAGAAACAACGCTGGAGCCACGGTTATCAACCTTCGTCTGTCAGAAACATCGCTGGAGCCACGGTTATCAAGCTTCGTCTGTCAGAAACAACGCTGGAGCCACGGTTATCAACCTTCGTCTGTCAGAAACATCGCTGGAGCCACGGTTATCAAGCTTCGTCTGTCAGAAACATCGCTGGAGCCACGGTTATCAAGTTTCGTCTGTCAGAAACATCGCTGGAGCCACTGTTATCAAGCTTCGTCTGTCAGAAACAACGCTGGAGCCACGGTTATCAAGCTTCGTCTGTCAGAAACAACGCTGGAGCCACGGTTATCAACCTTCGTCTGTCAGAAACATCGCTGGAGCCACGGTTATCAAGCTTCGTCTGTCAGAAACATCGCTGGAGCCACGGTTATCAACCTTCGTCTGTCAGAAACATCGCTGGAGCCACGGTTATCAAGCTTCGTCTGTCAGAAACAACGCTGGAGCCACGGTTATCAACCTTCGTCTGTCAGAAACATCGCTGGAGCCACGGTTATCAAGCTTCGTCTGTCAGAAACAACGCTGGAGCCACGGTTATCAAGCTTCGTCTGTCAGAAACATCGCTGGAGCCACGGTTATCAAGCTTCGTCTGTCAGAAACATCGCTGGAGCCACGGTTATCAAGCTTCGTCTGTCAGAAACATCGCTGGAGCCACTGTTATCAAGCTTCGTCTGTCAGAAACAACGCTGGAGCCACGGTTATCAAGCTTCGTCTGTCAGAAACAACGCTGGAGCCACGGTTATCAACCTTCGTCTGTCAGAAACATCGCTGGAGCCACGGTTATCAAGCTTCGTCTGTCAGAAACAACGCTGAAGCCACGGTTATCAACCTTCGTTTGTCAGAAACATCGCTGGAGCCACGGTTATCAAGCTTCGTCTGTCAGAAACATCGCTGGAGCCACGGTTATCAAGCTTCGTCTGTCAGAAACATCGCTGGAGCCACGGTTATCAAGCTTCGTCTGTGAGAAAAAACGCTGGAGCCACGGTTATCAAGCTTCGTCTGTCAGAAACATCGCTGGAGCCACGGTTATCAAGCTTCGTCTGTCAGAAACAACGCTGGAGCCACGGTTATCAAGCTTCGTCTGTCAGAAACAACGCTGGAGCCACGGTTATCAACCTTCGTCTGTCAGAAACATCGCTGGAGCCACGGTTATCAAGCTTCGTCTGTCAGAAACAACGCTGAAGCCACGGTTATCAACCTTCGTTTGTCAGAAACATCGCTGGAGCCACGGTTATCAAGCTTCGTCTGTCAGAAACATCGCTGGAACCACTGTTATCAAGTTTCGTCTGTCAGAAACAACGCTGGAGCCACGGTTATCAACCTTCGTCTGTCAGAAACATCGCTGGAGCCACGGTTATCAAGCTTCGTCTGTCAGAAACAACGCTGAAGCCACGGTTATCAACCTTCGTTTGTCAGAAACAACGCTGGAGCCACGGTTATCAACCTTCGTCTGTCAGAAACATCGCTGGAGCCACGGTTATCAACCTTCGTTTGTCAGAAACAACGCTGAAGCCACGGTTATCAAGCTTCGTCTGTGAGAAACAACGCTGGAGCCACGGTTATCAAGCTTCGTCTGTCAGAAACAACGCTGGAGCCACAGTTATCAAGCTTCGTCTGTGAGAAACATCGCTGGAGCCACGGTTATCAAGCTTCGTCTGTCAGAAACAACGCTGGAGCCACGGTTATCAACCTTCGTCTGTGAGAAACAACGCTGGAGCCACGGTTATCAAGCTTCGTCTGTCAGAAACAACGCTGGAGCCACGGTTATCAAGCTTCGTCTGTGAGAAACATCGCTGGAGCCACGGTTATCAAGCTTCGTCTGTCAGAAACAACGCTGGAGCCACGGTTATCAAGCTTCGTCTTTCAGAAACATCGCTGGAGCCACGGTTATCAAGCTTCGTCTTTCAGAAACATCGCTGGAGCCACGGTTATCAAGCTTCGTCTGTCAGAAACATCGCTGGAGCCACGGTTATCAAGCTTCGTCTTTCAGAAACATCGCTGGAGCCACGGTTATCAAGCTTCGTCTTTCAGAAACATCGCTGGAGCCACGGTTATCAAGCTTCGTCTGTGAGAAACAACGCTGGAGCCACGGTTATCAAGCTTCGTCTGTGAGAAACAACGCTGGAGCCACGGTTATCAAGCTTCGTCTGTCAGAAACAACGCTGGAGCCACGGTTATCAACCTTCGTCTGTGAGAAACAACGCTGGAGCCACGGTTATCAAGCTTCGTCTGTCAGAAACAACGCTGGAGCCACGGTTATCAACCTTCGTCTGTGAGAAACAACGCTGGAGCCACGGTTATCAAGCTTCGTCTGTCAGAAACAACGCTGGAGCCACGGTTATCAAGCTTCGTCTGTCAGAAACAACGCTGGAGCCACGGTTATCAACCTTCGTCTTTCAGAAACAACGCTGGAGCCACGGTTATCAAGCTTCGTCTGTCAGAAACAACGCTGGAGCCACGGTTATCAAGCTTCGTCTGTCAGAAACAACGCTGGAGCCACGGTTATCAACCTTCGTCTGTCAGAAACAACGCTGGAGCCACGGATATCAAATATTCTTGGAAAGAAGCAACAGCAGCAGCAGCAGCAGAGTTCCCACTAATTTACTTGAATTAAATAATAATAAAAATGTGTATTAAATATTGCTTTCTCAAAAGTTCAAGACGTTATATTAATAAATATTATTAGCATTTATGTTTACTGTTTGGTTTCTGGTTATTTTAAGTAGCTATAGAATTTTTATTTTATATTATTAGATTTAAAAAATAATACAAAAATATATAAATAATACTTTACTATTATATATAAATAATGGTATTTATTTCTGTCATAGCGGTCCACGAAATATTTCTCCTATTTGTCCCGGTCCACAGGTGTCCAAAGATTGAAAACCACTGGTGTAGACAATATCTACTAAGAGTATTCTAAGTGGTTTTCGGAAAAGTTAATGCCTCTCTCTTGATAAAGATGCCACAGTACAGTAGTTGCAACTCACAAATTAGAGATGAACCTAGACGAGGTTTCAGTCAGTCATGGACCAATATTAGGCACTTTTTCCAGGTTTATAATGTTGGGTTCATTGTTATAGATTCCAGGCCACCTCGGCTGGCTTCACTGCTGCAATAATCACTCCTTCCTCGCTCTAGTCTCTACCAGTCAGGTGTAAACCTGATTAGCTCACTTTTCATGAAGACGTTGAACTGATAGGCTAGTCCACGCAATTATCGCCCCTTAAAAATTTATTTTATTTAACAATATGAGATACACGTGCAGCGTGTTGATTCCCAAAAAAGCCTAAGGAACATATGGTTTTAAAAGTTAAAAGCAAATAAGGAGATCCTCATTAGATAGGGAGGTGGAGGTAACGGGAAGATGGAGGGTATATTTTTAGGAGTTGTTGAATGTTAATGTAGAAAGAAAGGCAGAATTTTCTTGCATTGTGCAGGGAGATATAACATCTTTTAGAGGCTAGAATGAGAAGGAAGTAAAGTACACAGGATTGATGAAATTAAGCGAGAATTGTTAAAAGCAAGTGGGGATATAGTTTTGGATAAGTTGGTGCCTTTGTTCAGTATATAAATGAAAAGGGGAAAGATACCTATGGACTGGCAGAGCATGAAGATTTCCTATATGCAAGGAAAATGAGGATACAAGAGAATGAAATAGTGTTTGTCAGTCAGGGAGCCGCTGCACCCTGGTGTGCCTCTGATAGTGCTCTGAGGTGCCGCTGACAAAATTAACACAACTAATGCTCTAAGAGAGATATTAAGAATTTTTGGCTGTCAAAGTGCAAGAAGGCAACATGGATATGTTCCCACATGTTGTTGCAACAAAGAGTAAAGAGATTGTGCCATTGATTTTTTGAGCATCTTGAAGTATTAGCAAAAAAAAAAAATCAGTTCTATTTCCCAAAATTTTGTAGGGAAGACTACGAATGGTTGAGAAACCCATTTATTGTATCAGTTTCAAGACCGTCGAAGGTCAGTCTCACAGAAGAAGAGAAATTAATTGAAATACATAATAATGACAGTTTGAAATTAAAGCATAAGAAAGTGCCTCTGGACGAATTCTGGATAAAGATTAAGAATTAATATCTTCAAGTTATGAAAGAAACCTATGGTAATTCTCATGCAATTTTTCACAAACATTAAAACTAACAAGAGGAAAAACAACAATATGTCGAGAAAGAAACGAGGGAATGTCTGGCCAATATTCCACCTAATATTGAAAGGATCTGCCAGTCACAAAAAACACAAATATCTCACCAAAAAAGTTACAGAAGACAAGTCAGCTTGGTTTTTTTTTCTTTATTTTATTGTTATCTATTATGCTTGTATAGTACACTAACAGGCTTGTATATTTTATATTTCGTATGTGTGTGTTATGCACTCTTATGTTTTATTATATTCTTCTTTTTCTACTTCTTTTTATTATTATTATTATCATTATTATTATTATTATTATTATTAACTAGTGGTGCCACAAAATATGTGCCATGAGAGTGCCATCACTGAAAAAATGTTGAAAACCACTGGATGAAAGAATTATCGTGGAATAAGCCTGTTGAGTACACAGAGTACAGTGTACTGTAGAACTATTATTGAAAGAATTATGGTTAAGATGGATAGTAGAAGAGCAGAGGAACAATGAGGTTCAAGGAAAGGAAGGGGATGTGTAGAATAACTGTTCACAATGAACAATATAAGTGAACAATACTTAGATAAAGGTAATGAACTTCTCATTGCATTTGAGAACTTAGAAAATGCTCGTGATAGGGTGGATAGGAGAGCAATGTGGCAGATGTTGCAAGTGTGTGGAATTGGTAACAGATAACTTAAAGTAGTCAAGAGTTCTTATGTTGACAGCAAGGCTAGTGTTAAGTTCTGTAGGAGACAGGAACATTATTTTCCGGTAAAAATAAACCAAAGACAGGAATATATATTGTCACCATGACTGTAACATGTTTATTGATGGGGTTGTAAAAGAAGAGAACGCTAGGATCTGAGAGGCGTGGGATTAAAACACAAAGAATCTAACACCAAGCGAGAGTTATCACAGTTGTTTATATCGATGACATGGTTCTCTTGGGCAATTCTGAAAAGAAGTTGCAAAGACTGGTAGACGAATTTGACAAAATAAGGAAATTAATAGTGATCATAGGAAGAGAAAGGTAACGAGAGTATAAAAAAATCTAGATTGTGAGGGATTGGATATCAGATTGGAGAAAGTGAATGTATTCATATATTTGTCGGTGGACGATTCTTTGAGAGATTTGGTAAATCACTGAACTGACGAAGAAGAAAAAGGTTGGTGGTGAATCGAGGCTTGTGTGGAGACAGAATTTTATCCATGGATACAAAAAGGGAAATGTTCCAGAGCATAATGGTACGAACATAGTTATATAGGCCCGATGCATGAGTTTTGAAGAGTACAGAAAGGAGGAAGCTGGAGGCAGTGGAGATGTCGTGTCTGAGGGCCATGTGTGGTGTGAATATTATGCAAAGAATTCGGAGTTTGCAGATTAGTAGGAAGTGTGGGATTGCCAAAATATTCAGAGGACAGAGGAGAGGTTGAGATGGCTTTGAGCACTTAAAGAAGATGGAAAAAAATAGGAGAAAAATGGCTCCTACACATGCCGAAATCAATCCAATTTTTCTCCAAGATCGATCACCTATTAAGAAAATAAGTACAGTAAGTAAATAAGTTAGTAAGTTTTATGTAAGTTTAGTGTACATAACATTCAGATTTATAACAAAAGTCTTTAGGGAACACAAATGTTGTGGACAAATAAAAGAACATTAAGTTGATTTAATCGAACATAACCAAATAAAGTCAAACACTGTGATTTTTTTTTTTCTGATCAGAAGAGATATTCTCAATTATCTAACAGAAACTAACTTGATTAATACTATTGGCACATAATAACGTGCTTAGCCTAACATCAAGACATTGTTTACTTTGAGGAAAACACATCAGCACAAAGTTTAAATCACACCAGAAGATGCATTCCCCAGTTATTAATCAAAATAAAATGAAATTTGTGCCTACGCAACTTTAATTCATAAACGTTACATCCATATCATGCGATACATCAACTGCGGAAGATTGATGTCGTTCATTGTTATCAGAAGAAATCGCTAAACTGGTAGGGGTCATCTAGTGCCTGTGGAATGGTAATCATTCAAATTCGATCCCCAGCACGAAGGCTTTTGCCTTCGTGGTAAGATGTCACCTACACACTCCTAAGTGGGATACACGACTGTTGATATTTTAACGCTGATCAGAGGCGTCTGTCTCATTCTAGCACACGGAGCTGCATGACCCTTGTCGGTTTAGCGCTATATTTGAGTATAATAACTATCACACGGAGACAGCATTTGGGAACGATAATGATACATTATACAAGTTGTGAATATTTGAAGCCAATAAAGTACGGCATTCTCGAGTAATAAACGAACATTTGTGAGAAAGCAACGAAAAGAATGTTTAGAAAAGTAGAAAAGTTTCCCCTTATTCCCTTATAATATATGTAAACACCATAAATCCACTATTTTCTATTTTTTCCAGCTTATTTTTCTCATTTGTGTTTTTTTAAAGTTTTCTACAGTCCCGTAAGAAAAAAATTTGATTGTGATTGTAAACAAAAAATCCACTTTTAAACAAGTGACAAAAAATAATTGGCAAACTGGCACTCAAATAACCCAAAATTAATGAAAAAAATACTTCCTCTTATGTTACGCCACAATTTAGGGTTTGAAGTTGATATTCCATGCCAATTGCTCGTTCAATTGGCATTGAATATCAACACTGTGCAACGTAACAGTTGCACAGTTTTGTGAAGTAATGCATGATAAACTAAGGTGGGAATCATCCAGTATGGCGTTTTAGTCTGGTATGTGAGGCACCTGAATAACCTGCTCCAGTCTGGTATGTGAGGCACCTGAATAACCTGCTCCAGTCTGGTATGTGAGGCACCTGAATAACCTGCTCCAGTCTGGTATGTGAGGCACCTGAATAACCTGCTCCAGTCTGGTATGTGAGGCACCTGAATAACCTGCTCCAGTCTGGTATGTGAGGCACCTGAATAACCTGCTCCAGTCTGGTATGTGAGGCACCTGAATAACCTGCTCCAGTCTGGTATGTGAGGCACCTGAATAACCTGCTCCAGTCTGGTATGTGAGGCACCTGAATAACCTGCTCCAGTCTGGTATGTGAGGCACCTGAATAACCTGCTCCAGTCTGGTATGTGAGGCACCTGAATAACCTGCTCCAGTCTGGTATGTAAAGCACCTGAATAACCTGCTCCAGTCTGGTATGTGAGGCACCTGAATAACCTGCTCCAGTCTGGTATGTGAGGCACCTGAATAACCTGCTCCAGTCTGGTATGTGAGGCACCTGAATAACCTGCTCCAGTCTGGTATGTGAGGCACCTGAATAACCTGCTCCAGTCTGGTATGTGAGGCACCTGAATAACCTGCTCCAGTCTGGTATGTGAGGCACCTGAATAACCTGCTCCAGTCTGGTATGTGAGGCACTGAATAACCTGCTCCAGTCTGGTATGTGAGGCACCTGAATAACCTGCTCCAGTCTGGTATGTGAGGCACCTGAATAACCTGCTCCAGTCTGGTATGTGAGGCACCTGAATAACCTGCTCCAGTCTGGTATGTGAGGCACCTGAATAACCTGCTCCAGTCTGGTATGTGAGGCACCTGAATAACCTGCTCCAGTCTGGTATGTGAGGCACCTGAATAACCTGCTCCAGTCTGGTATGTGAGGCACCTGAATAACCTGCTCCAGTCTGGTATGTGAGGCACCTGAATAACCTGCTCCAGTCTGGTATGTGAGGCACCTGAATAACCTGCTCCAGTCTGAATTGCTTGTTTGCTGGTTGAGAGACCATGCCAGTGGGTGTGTGATTAACGTCGAATAAATTGTAACATAATCGGCAAACGTCACAAGTGTTATGACAGAAACGTAAAGAACAAAGAGACACAATACCGTGACTGGAACAATACACATATAACCCACACATAGGAGCGAGGAGCTTACCACGACGTTTCGGTCCGACTTGGAACATTTACAAAGTCACATTGACAGGAAAGAGTTAGGTTAGGTAAGGTTCGTCAGGAAACAGGACAAGTGTTTCCTGTTTCTTTGTTCACCTAGCAGTAAGTAGATACCTGGGTGTTAGCCGACTGTTGTCGGTCTCATCCTGGAGGACAAGATTAACCTAAATTACCCAAAATGCTCTGCATAACCAGGTACGAAAAGCCTCTCGAAGCCAGGAAAGAGAGAACCCAGAAGCGGCTAGAGATGAGGCGGAACAAGGAGACTCGACCCCTGTAACCACGATATAGGCGAGTATAAAATATCTTATTGTGGAAGCACAAGAAATGGGTTCCACCTTAGGTAATAACTGTGAACCCACAACCGCAGAGAAGAGAACAATAAAATCACAGGGAAAATCTTCAGATTTCTTCTCAAGTCATCTGAATGTTTTCATTCCCTGCATCTTCCCAATTTTTATAATTATTATTATTATTATTTATAAAACTGGGTTGTTTGAATGTGCGTGGATGTAGTGCGGATGATAAGAAAGAGATGATTGCTGATGTTATGAATGAAAAGAAGTTGGATGTCCTGGCCCTTAGCAAAACAAAGCTGAAGGGGGTAGGCGAGTTTCAGTGGGGAGAAATAAATGAGATTAAGTCAGGAGTATCTGAGAGAGTTAGAGCTAAGGAAAGGGTATCAATAATGTTGAAGGATCAGTTATGGAAGGAGAAGAGGGAATATAAATAAGTAAATTCAAGGATTATGTGGATTAAAATAAGGGTCGGATGCGAAAAGTGGGTCATAATAAGCGTGTATGCACCTGGAGAAGAGAGGAGTGTAGAGGAGAGAGAGAGATTTTGGGAGATGTTAAGAGAATGTATAGGAACTTTTGAACCAAGTGAGAGAGTAATTGTGGTAGGGGACCTAAATGCTAAAGTGGGAGAAACATGCAGAGAGGGTGTAGTAGGTAAGTTTGGGGTGCCAGGTGTAAATGATAATGGGAGCCCTTTGATTGAACTTTGTATAGAAAGGGGATTAGTTATAGGTAATACATATTTTAAGAAAAAGAGGATAAATAAGTATACAAGATATGATGTAGGGCGTAATCACAGTAGTTTGTTTGACTACGTATTGGTAGATAAAAGACTGTTGAGTAGACTTCAGGATGTACATGTTTATAGAGGGGCCACAGATATATCAGATCACTTTTTAGTTATAGCTACAGTGAGAGTAAAAGGTAGATGGGATACAAGGAAAATAGAAGCAGTAAGTAAGAGAGAGGTGAAGGTTTATAAACTAAAAGAGGAGGCAGTTAGGGTAAGATATAAACAACTATTGGAGGATAGATGGGCTAGTGAGAGTGTAGGCAATGGGGTCGAAGATGTATGGGGTAGGTTAAAGAATGTAGTGTTAGAGTGTTCAGCAGAAGTTTGTGGTTACAGGAAAGTGGGTGCGGGAGGGAAGAAGAGCGATTGGTGGAATGATGATGTAAAGAGAGTAGTAAGGGAGAAAAAGTTCGCATATGAGAGATTTTTACAAAGTAGAAGTGATGCAAGGAGGGAAGAGTATATGGAGAGAAAAAGATAGGTTAAGAGAGTGGTGAAGCAATGTAAAAAAGAGAGCAAATGAGAGAGTGGGTGAAATGTTATCAACAAATTTTGTTGAAAATAAGAAAAAGTTTTGGAGTGAGATTAATAAGTTGAGGAAGCCTAGGGAACAAATGAATTTGACAGTTAAAAATAGGAGAGGAGAGTTATTAAATGGAGAGTTAGAGGTATCGGGAAGATGGAGGGAATATTTTGAGGAGTTGTTAAATGTTGATGACGATAGGGAAGCTGTGATTTCGTGTATAGGGCAAGGAGGAATAACATCTTGTAGGAGTGTGGAAGAGCCAGTTGTGAGTGTGGGGGAAGTTCGTGAGGCAGTGGGTAGAATGAAAGGGGGTAAGGCAGCTGGGATTGATGGGATAAAGATAGAAATGTTAAAAGCAGGTGGGGATATAGTTTTGGAGTGGTTAGTGCTATTATTTAATAAATGTATGGAAGAGGGTAAGGTACCTAGGGATTGGCAGAGAGCGTGTATTGTTCCTTTGTATAAAGGCAAAGGGACAAAAGAGAGTGCAAAAATTATAGGGGAATAAGTCTGTTGAGTATACCAGGTAAAGTTTATGGTAGAGTTATTATTGAAAGAATTAAGAGTAAGACGGAGAGCAGGATAGCAGATGAACAAGGGGGCTTTAGGAAAGGTATGGGTGTATAGACCAAGTGTTTACAGTGAAACATATAGGTGAACAGTATTTAAATAAGGGTAAAGAGATTTTTGTGGCATTTATGGATTTGGAAAAGGCGTATGATAGGGTGGATAGGGCGGCAATGTGGCAGATGTTGCAGGTGTATGGAATAGGAGGTAGGTTACTGAAAGCAGTGAAGAGCTTTTATGAGGATAGTGAGGCTCAGGTTAGAGTGTGAAGGAGAGAGGGAGATTATTTCCCAGTAAAAGTGGGCCTTAGACAAGGATGTGTGATGTCACTGTGGTTGTTCAATATATTTATAGATGGGGTTGTAAGAGAAGTGAATGCGAGGGTCTTGGCAAGAGGTGTGGGGTTAAAAGACAAAGAATCAAATACAAAGTGGGAGTTGTCACAGTTGCTTTTTGCTGATGACACTGTGCTTTTGGGAGATTCTGAAGAGAAGTTACAGAGGTTGGTGGATAAATTTGGTAGGGTATATAAAAGATGGAAATTGAAAGTTAATATAGGAAAGAGTAAGGTGATGAGGATAACAAAAAGATTAGGTGACGAAAGATTGGATATCAGATTAGAGGGAGAGAGTATGGAGGAGGTGAATGTATTCAGATATTTGGGAGTGGACATGTCAGCAGATGGGTCAATGAAGGATGAGGTGAATCATAGAATTGATGAGGGGAAAAGGGTGAGTGGTGCACTTCGGAGTCTGTGGAGACAAAGAACTTTGTCCATGGAAGTAAAGAGGGGAATGTATGAGAGTATAGTTATACCAACACTCTTATATGGGTGTGAAGCATGGGTGATGAATGTTGCAACGAGGAGAAGGCTGTAGGCAGTGGAGATGTCATGTCTGAGGTCAATGTGTGGTGTGAATATAATGTAGAGAATTCGGAGTTTGGTAAATTAGGAGGTGGTGCGGGATTACCAAAACTATTATCCAGAGAGCTGAGGAGGGGTTGTTGAGGTGGTTCGGACATGTAGAGAGAATGGAACGAAACAGAATGACTTCGAGAGTGTATAAATCTGTAGTGGAGGGAAGGCGGGGTAGGGGTCGGCCTAGGAAAGGTTGAAGGAAGGGGGTAAAAGAGGTTTTGTGTGCAAGGGCTTGGATTTCCAGCAAGCATGTGTGAGCGTATTTGATAGGAGTGAATGGAGACAAATGGTTTTTAATACTTGACGTGCTGTTGGAGTGTGAGCAAAGTAACATTTATGAAGGGATTCAGGGAAACCGGCAGGCCGGACTTGTGTCCTGGAGATGGAAAGTACAGTGTCTGCACTCTGAAGGAGGGGTGTTAGTGTTGCAGTTTTATAACTGTAGTGTAAAGCACCCCTCTGGCAAGACAGTGATGGAGTGAATGATGATGAAAGTTTTTCTTTTTCGGGCCACCCTGCCTTGGTGGGAATCGGTCGATGTGTTAATAAAAAAATAATAATAATAATAAATAAAAATATTATTATTATTATTATTTTTCTTCTTCTTCTTCTTCTTCTTCTTCTTCTTCTTCTTCTTATTATTATTATTATTATTATTATTATTATTAATATTATTATTATTATTATTATTATTATTATTATTATTATTATTATTATTATTATTATTATTATTATTATTATAGACTTTATTAGTCCAATCTAATTTATTGTGAAATTGCAGTTTGTTACTAGATACAAAATAGAGAAAGATCACAAATAACCAAGAATTTGGAAATAATATAATCGGGGATTCAACACTCCAGAATCATTATCAATTGTCACTTGATAAGTATCAATGACGGATCGAAACGTCGTCTAATGTTTCATGGCTAAAATGTGTATTAATTGTGATTTATTGCAGCATCGATATAATATTTCCTGTAAATTTGGAAGCAGATTAACATGTTCTCGGTAGCTGTAGTTTAAGTTAGTTTAGTAGAGGTTTATCAGAGAACTTAAGTTGTGAAGGCATCAAGTTGGACGCTCTGCTCAACTCATGTGGAAAAGTTGATAAGGAGCAACTTACTGCATTGCTGCCTATGTCCTCTCCTCATACTCCTCTACATCACATCCACTCCACTGTATCCACCAGACTCCTCTAACCATTCTCCAGCCTCTCTTTACAATACAGTCTACCTAGTACCCTACACACTTTATATATATATATATATATATATATATATATATATATATATATATATATATATATATATATATATATATATATATATATATATATATATATATATATATATATATATATATATATAGTCGTAGTGCTAGGAAGTGCTAGGAATAAGATGGACGATTTGAGATTATTTGCAAGTGCAGGTAACATTGATGTATTTGCCATAACTGAGACGTGGTTCAATACGAAAAATAGGGACATGCCTGCTGAATGTCATATACAGGGTTTTAAATTGTTCCAAGTAGACAGAAGTTTCGGGAAGGGGGGTGGAGTGGCACTGTATGTCCGAGATCGCTTGAACTGTTGCATAAAAAGGGAATAAAGTCTGAAATAACACATACAGAGTCTGTCTGGATAGAATTTCAGAGGGGCATGAAAATTGATTTAGGTGATATACCGTCCCCAAACTTAGATAGGACCAAGGAGACTACTATGGGAGGAAATTGTTAAGGCCACAATGCACGATAACGTAGTTATTCTGGGTGACTTCAACTTTAGTCAAATTGATTGGAATTTTTTGACTGGGAATTTAGAATCTAACGACTTCTTAGATGTAGTTCAAGATTGTTTTTTGAAGCAGTTTGTGACAGAACCTACAAGGGAAATAACCTGCTTGACTTAGTTCTGGCAAACAAGGAAACCCTTGTTAATAATTTAGAAATTACAGAGGAACTCGGCGCAAGCGACCACAAATCAATTACCTTTGGTATTGAATGGAAGTTTCATAGTACGAATAACTCAGTAACGGTCCCAGATTTTCACTTAGCAGATTACAATGGACTTAGAGAACACTTATCATCTGTGGACTGGGGTAATGAAGAGAGCTATCAATATGACAGTTTTCTGAACACTATACATGCTGCCCAAATAACATTTATCCCATATAAAGAAATTAGATCGAATAGAAATGACCCAAAATGGATGAATAATAGGCTCAAATATCTTTTAGGGCAGAAGAAAGGAGTTTATAGGCGTATCAAAAGAGGTGAGGGTCATCTTATGAGTCAGTATATTGACATTAAGAGGGACGTTAAAAGGGGATAAGAAAAGCTAAACGGGACTACGAAATTAAAGTTGCTAGGATTCGAAAACTAACCCAAAAAGTTTTTTCAGGTGTATAGAACAAAAGTTAGAGATAAGATAGGTCCCCTTAAAAATAATTATGGTATCTTACTGACAAAGAGAATGAAATGTGCTCTATTTTTAATAATTATTTTCTCTCGGTTTTCACTCAGGAAGACATTAATAATATCCCAAGAATTAGGTATTTTAGTGGGCCTGAAGAAGATAAATTAGTAGTATCACAGTCACTAGCGAAAAGGTTATCAAACAGATAGACCGTTTGAAGCAAAATAAATCGCCAGGCCCTGATGAGCTTTTTCAAGGGTTCTTAAGGAATGCAAAATAGAACTCTGTGAACCCTTAACTAACATTTTTAACCTATCTCTTCAAACAGGTGTAGTGCCGGATACGTGGAAGATGGCTAATGTAATTCATATTTTTAAAGCAGGGGACAAGTCGTTACCATCAAATTACCGCCCAATAAGTCTAACATCAATTGTAGGCAAATTACTAGAGTCGATTATAGCTGATAACATAAGCCATCTCGATAGGCATAATTTGATTAATGATACTCAGCATGGATTCACCAGGGGCCGTTCCTGCCTAACTAATTTGTTAACTTTTTCAGTGGGGCTTTTGAGGCAGTTGATAATGATAAAGAATTCGATATCGTTTATTTGGATTTTAGTAAGGCTTTTGATAGAGTACCACATCAGAGACTGTTAAAGAAAGTGGCTGCTCATGGCATTGGGGGAAAAGTGTTGTCATGGATCGAGTCATGGCTCACCAATAGGAAGCAGAGGGTGTGCATAAATGGGTTAAATCGGAGTGGGGATCTGTAACAAGTGGCGTTCCTCAGGGATCGGTTTTGGGCCCGTTGTTGTTTATAATATATATAAATGACCTTGACGAGGGAATTTCTAGTGATATGAGCAAATTCGCTGATGACACGAAGATAGGTAGATAAATTAGACACATATGCAACACTTGGGTATCTTTATTGAGGAAACGTTTCGCCACACAGTGGCTTCATCAGTCCATACAAAGGAGAATCGTGAAGAACAGGAGGAGTGTGAGGTTGTCAGGCCCTCAATCTTGAGACGATGTTGTCAGTCCATCAATCTTGAATAGAATAACAGCATATGAGCAGAGGAACCTTATATACTGTAGACAGGAGAGGTGCAGCAGTAGTAGGAGGTGTCACATTTGTTCAATGTGGAAGTAGGTCGTGCCCAAGGAATAGGCAAGCGAAGAAATCCCTGTATTAAGATACCAAGATGTTGCAGTGTCAGACAGGATGTGAATGAATGGTTCAGAGAACCGACGAGTTGGTAAATTAGACACATATGCAACACTTGGGTATCTTTATTGAGGAAACGTTTCGCCACACAGTGGCTTCATCAGTCCATACAAAGGAGAATCGTGAAGAACAGGAGGAGTGTGAGGTTGTCAGGCCCTCAATCTTGAGACGATGTTGTCAGTCCATCAATCTTGAATAGAATAACAGCATATGAGCAGAGGAACCTTATATACTGTAGACAGGAGAGGTGCAGCAGTAGTAGGAGGTGTCACATTTGTTCAATGTGGAAGTAGGTCGTGCCCAAGGAATAGGCAAGCGAAGAAATCCCTGTATTAAGATACCAAGATGTTGCAGTGTCAGACAGGATGTGAATGAATGGTTCAGAGAACCGACTGACAACATCGTCTCAAGATTGAGGGCCTGACAACCTCACACTCCTCCTGTTCTTCACGATTCTCCTTTGTATGGACTGATGAAGCCATTGTGTGGCGAAACGTTTCCTCAATAAAGATACCCAAGTGTTGCATATGTGTCTAATTTACCAACTCGTCGGTTCTCTGAACCATTCATTCACATAGATAGGATAATCGATTCAGACGTAGATGTCAGTGAACTACAGGAGGATTTAGACAAACTCAATTCCTGGTCAGAAAAATGGCAGATGCAGTTCAATGTAGATAAATGCAAAGTTCTAAAGCTCGGGAGTGTCCATAACCCAAGCACTTATAAGTTAAATAACGTAGAACTTAGCCATACAGATTGCGAGAAGGACTTGGGGTGATGGTAAGCAGCAACCTTAATGGAAAATAACACAAAGCAGTATATGTGATCCTTTATTGACAACGCTTGCCCACGCAGTGCTTATCGAGTCACAGACAGATCTGTCTGTGACTCGATAAAGCTTCACTGCGTGGGCGAAACGTGTCAATAAAGGATCACATTATACTGCTTATGTGTTTATTTTCCATTGTGTCGGTATTTTATACCATTTATTTCCAGCAACCTTAAACCAAGACAGCAATGCCTAATCGTACGTAATAAGGCAAATAGATTACTGGGATTTATATCAAGAAGTGTTAGCAACAGAAGTCCAGACGTTATATTACAGCTTTATACATCATTAGTAAGGCCTCACCTAGATTACGCAGCTCAGTTCTGGTCTCCATATTACAGAATGGACATAAATTCGTTAGAAAACATTCAGCGTAGAATGACTAAATTAATACATAGCATTAGAAATCTTCCTTACGAAGAAAGATTGAAGACCTTAAATTACATTCACTTGTAAGACGTAGAATGAGGGGAGACATGATCGAGGTATACAAGTGGAAAATGGGTATTAACAAAGGGGATATAAATAAGGTCTTGAGGGTATCTCTCCAAGAGAGAACCGCAATAATGGATTCAAGTTAGATAAGTTTAGATTTAGAAAGGATATAGGAAAGTATTGGTTTGGAAATAGGGAGTTGATGAATGGAACAGTCTGCCTAGTAGGTTATTGAAGCAAGGACCTTGGGTAGTTTTAAATTTAGGTTGGATAAATTCATGAGTGAAAGGGGTTGGATTTGAGTGGGAATTGCACATGAGTAAATAAAATTATCAAAGCTTATTTTTGGGTAGCATTGAAAATTAGGTTGAACAAATATTCTGTTGGTGGGATGGAATGTGAAGGACCTGCCTAGAATGGGCCAACAGGCCTTCTGCAGTGTCTCCTTCTTATGTTCTTATGTTCTTATATATATATATATATATATATATATATATATATTATATATATATATATATATATATATATATATATATATATATATATATATATATATATATATATATATATATATATATATATATATATATATATATATTGTACTAAAGTGTCGATGAATAAACAGAAGGGTGGACGAGGAGTTCGAACCGCTGTCCGTCAATTGACAGTCCGACGGTCTACCGTCTAGGCTAACCTAGACCTCTTATAAGAACATAAGAACATAAGAAAGGAGG